>JACBAH010007483.1:0-33071 GCA_014282315.1 Neospermospora avenae
GTGTTTGTAGGGAGCCCTGACTACCAAACATCTCTCTCGATCGGGTTATAATTAAATAGAAGATGGATGGAAAAGCTGCAGACCAATGCGGGAGATACTCACGGAGTAGTATTGATGCACTTTGCATATATACTTGGCAAAGCTTGGCCAAAAAATACCGACAACGGCTTTTCCCTTCAGAAAGGCGGATAGAGGCGGCCCTGAGTACTGGCATTATGCTACGTCGCGAGAGACTCCCTCTCGGAATGCGCCTGTTGGCTTTCCGGGATGTGCAATTTCGATCATTTCCGTACTATACGAAGACTGGTTCACGGCTCGCTCTCAAACCCCTAATGCTCAATCGTACGAGAGCCTAAGTCCTCCTTCAAGTCGAGTACCGCAGCAGTACCCTCACTTTCTTGTCCAGTGGTCAGATCTTTGAATTTCTATGCCAATTCCTCATAGCCTCACGATGTATCTCAAAGTATCCTTGACTGTCACTTGGATTTATCTTTCCTCCACTGTCCTTACTCAAAGCTATCCATATGACTTGAAGACTATCAATACCTGTAGTTCTTGGTACGACAACTCTGGTGATTACAGCTGCACCGACATCCGAGATATCCTGAGCATATCACCTGCAGACTTCGCGCGTTGGAACCCCTCAATCACACTTTCCTGTGGCAACTGGAAGACCTTCACCTCTTATTGCATCTGGGTAGAAAATGAGGCTCCTATTGTATCAAGCAGTACCACAACGATTTCGTCCGCTTCTACTCCTACTCTTACTGCAAAGCCAAGTCCAACCTGGTGGAAATCTTTGGGTTGCTGGCCCGTTGGGGCAGCTGACTTCCCCAGTCTCGACAAGAGTGTCGGCGTCATTCCCAGCATCACTCCTTCCAAGTGTGGTGATGCTTGCTATAAAGTGGTAAACGCCGATTACTATTTTGCGGGCATTGGAACCGGAAGTCAATGCTTTTGTGGCGAATTTGTGCGTAACGAATTGACGGACGACTACAAGAGCAACTGCGACATACCCTGTGCTGGGGAAGCATCTGCATTCTGCGGCGGAACGAAATTTATCAACGTTTATGAAGCCGCATTTTCTGCCAAACCTAACGTCACGACTACTAGCACCACCATCAGTGCTATTTCCAGCACTAAGACCTCCACGTCGTCTACGTCCAAATCTTCAATGGTGACATCATCCTCAACGGTCTCGACAAGTTCGTCTTGCACTGCAATTGCATTGGCAACTCCAACACTTTCTCCTTGTGGCATCAAGTCAAACGGTCTTGCGGTAGCAGGAGGTGGCGCAATCATCGCGTATACCAGTGGGCCATTCGTTACTAGTTCTAACGCCTGTGCTGCAAAGTGCATGGCAACTGCTACTTGCACGCACGTCTATTTCATGCTGGGCAGCGGTTGTAATCTGAAGTACGGTCCGATTTCGTATGTGATAAACAACAGCGGAGTCAACGTTTACAACGTATACTCTATGTCTTGCTTCAAATGCGCTACATGCCCAAACGCTGGATTAGCATCACCGGTCCCAACTGGCTCGACATGTAACAAACCAGCAAATGGGATTGCTAAAACAGGAAGTGGTTCTCTGACGAGTTATACCACAGGGAGTACGTACGTTGCAAGTATTCAGGCTTGTGGTACGATATGTATGCAAACAGCGACTTGCACCAATGTCTTGTTCATTCAAGGGAAGAATTGCAATTTGAAGTACGGCCCACTTGCATATGTCGAGAATAATAGTGGGGTCAATGCCTATGGTCTTTATGAAATGTCTTGTTTTACTTGTGTATATTAGATAGGAAGACGCCAGAGCAGACTTGTGATGCGTAGCCGACAGTTTTTACAGCCTGTGCTTATCTGGGGAACGATAGCACCTCGATCCTGACCAATTTGTCAATCATAATGCATTCAAAACCTTGTCCTTTGGTGAATTTTCCAGTCATACCAGCGATAATTAAGGCTGCTTCTACCGTTTGTGGCTGCAACCCGAGCGCTGACTTCCTGACAACCTGCCATCATCCTTTCCTGTATCTCACCAGTGAACGATACTGACCACGGCATAATGGCTGTATCTGTGCTCCACGTACAGAGAAGCTATTACTATGGCGCCCGTATGGCCTGGAAAATGTTGGTGGAAGAAAGTGGCGTGGCCAAATGACATGACAGGAGCAATGCTAGTTACTCGATAGTCGATACTAGTACTTGCACGACCGGGAAACCCTTACTGAAAGGTGAGAAATGCAACGAAATGCCTACCACAAGCGGCTACGGCGGAGTTGGAGAGCATTCAAGTATTCTCTCTTCTTGCGTATGCCACTCCTTTTAAGGTAACTCTGATCGTATCCAGGTGACTTGGGTTTCGACAGGTCAACAAGCCAAGTTATCCCTCAGAGCTAACGAACTTATTATATAGGTTGAATTGTTAGTATTTTTCTCACCACGTGGTAAATGTTATCTAGATGAGTGAGCGCTACTGCATCATGAATAAGTTGCTGCTGCCGGAATTCTGGAGAATGAGTGTAATTTCATGTCAGACCTGCTACATCGTTATGACCTAGTACGTATAGAATAGACTAGTGATAGCTTCTACTGACCCTCGAGGTAAATTTGTTGAATTTGATATACCCAAAGGAAATCTAATGAGGCGCGCTGTCCGGCATTATATGATAATAGAACGTCATTGCACTTGCTCGACCTGCCATTAATCGGAATGATTCAGCTCGGTGATCGAGTTGGCATGCCTAGCTTTAGAGATATTTCATTCTTTGAGGCCGATCATACTAGCAACTACGTAACTAATTTCGGTGTGTCTTCGAGTTATTGTAATGTCCAGTCCGCGTTATAGCGTTTGTTCTGACCGCACATTGGATGAGTCTCCGAAAACTGACTTCCTCTACAGAGGTACACTTTGCATTTGCTCTGACCCTTCTCCGCCTGTGTGTAAGTTTGAGTGTACAAATCTATAATTGTAGGAATCTCGTTTCTAGCTTTATGACGATAGTCAAGACTTACCATATCTACCTATGTTAAACAGAGATACATCTATAAGCGGCAATTTCAGTGTGCCAAATGAAAATATGCTGGTATCACTAGCTGTACAGTTGACGAATAAAGAGGATTACTACCTAGTAATCTACAATAGCCGGAGGATGATCCCACAGCTTTCCTTGCACCCTAGACGATCGTTTCAGGAAGCTTTAGCAAATTGATCTGAGTTCATTAAGACATAGCTAGTACTACCTATCGCGTAACAGGTTTGGATAGACTTAAAAAGATAAACCTATATTTTATCAGTTTATATACGAATTACAGGCTGTAGTACTACGAACGTGGTTTTAGTACGTCAAGTATACGGCATCTTGTCCTTTCGTGTAGAAGGCTCTTCGTTTCCCTGAGAAATTAATACAAAGGGATGCCTAGGCCTTGCTTAATTTCTACAGTAGCACAGTAGTAGGTATCATAGTCTACGCATGATATCTCGATGCTGACTAAAGTACTAGTCCTATTTAAAATAGCCACTGACGATATCACCGACTTATACCTCACCTATTATGTTAGTCGCACATTTTCTTCACTATCCACGTTATCTGCAACCTGATATAATATAACCCTACATTGCGAGATATACGAGCGCGATTTTGTAGAGTAAGATTCGAGGCAGATTTTGACACCAGCGTGGCGCTCATGCTAGATGAGATCCGTGAGTATAAAACGGTCGATCCCTTGGCTCTTTGATATTACAAGATCCTGTAGCCTATTTGAAACTTAGAGCCGTAGTCAATTGGAGCCTTGGTAGGAAGTATACAATTTGGGATCTTCCACTCATGTTCAAAGGAGATTTAACTTCAACATAAGTGGGTACGATTTATAGACCAATGTACAGACCTCATGTAACATTGCGAATGATGCTAATAGGAGACAGGGCGCGTTTCTACCGCAATAAGGCTTCCCTCCAGATGTCAAAGAATGAGATGCTTGTGTTCTTTGTTAGAGTTTAATCGTCCCGTCAGCTAGTCCAGCCTCGAATGGATGGGCAGCTTCAATTGATTCATGGATACTCTGTCTATGACAAATTAAAAGAAATCCAAGGACCTCAATTCAGAGCAGCAGGACATGTTGCCTCTGTCATATAATGAACTGTCGTAAATATGAGCCAGACCTTCAAGCGAAAGGAAAGAGGCAATTTGTTCGAGAAATAGCAGAAAGAGAAGATTGCCTCCCGGAACAGAGTTGAAGCCGGAAACCAACTGGTTGTCGTCGTTCTGCTTCCAAGATGCAGGGTGAGCAGCAGCTCGACAAGCGTAGAACAACGCAGGAGTGAAAGGCAAAGATATGAGAGGTTCAATTGAGTAGATCAGACATGTGTAGAACGCGGAGGAGAAGGAGGGAGAATAGAGAGTGGCGGCCTGCCCATCGATTAAGCCTGTAGGATTTCCAGATTCACGTCAGCCATAGCATCTTGCCAAATGCTTAGCAATATCACATGGGAAACACTACGTCATATGCGCTTCACGCTGACACAGAATGACGAGATCATACCCGCATTCCTGACGGTACTGAATTTAAGTGATTGGATTTCTGATACAAACACGTGCCCAATAAGCATCGATCAAGGACATCTGCCTCTTTGTGCTTTCGTCGATATAAAGGCAATAAATCTAATCTGTAAACTTTCGAGATGCGGTGAGAGGACTATAGACAATACTGGACTTGATGGTTCTCTCACAGGGTAACACATATAGCAAGTATTTCCCTTCATACATAAGCTTAATTCTGCTTTGGTACCTGGTTGAGGCAGTGTCCTCTTTCGCAGAGCTACTAGTCTTGCTTGGAACCGACATTAGTCATCTTGTGACAGCGTGATAAATGACATGACATAACTGCTCTCATAATAAGCTTCAGACTATCCTGCTATAGGTTATTCCTCATGCTAAAATATCACACGATTTCTACCGCATAGGCGCACTAACGATCATTCCTGTTTAAGTAAGATATTGAGATCAATGATTCTCCTAGACTAGGAACAAGGCTTTTGGCCTTCTTTATGGCCGGTGGTTGAGCGTGGACTAGCCGGAGATATCTCCTTCTCGCATGCTGAGAAATGAAAAGTGCTAGGGGCGATTTGCGCAAGGCTTCTATACAGCCAGACGAGTATGGCAGCTATAATCGGACAATTTGAACATACACAATCAGCTCCTAGCACATCGTCTGATCAAGCTATATACCTAAGATTATAGTCATACGATCTTTAGCAACCATCTTAGACTAAATTATTTATCCTCACGTGCTACTCCTAACGCCAGAAGCGCTTCAACTAATATATTACTCGAGTCAGCCGCTAAATCCTTATTAAGTTCAGATGAAAGCTTCCGAACATTAATCTTCGATAGTTTTAGCTTATAATGAACAAGAAAAGACGACTACAGTAAGAATCGAGTAAATATAGTAGAGTACTTCTGATAAATAACCACTAGATAAGGAATACAAAATAAATAGGCTATGTAAAAAGGCATCAGAGGGATCTATAGACTTTTACAATTACTTCCAAGACTTACTCCATAAGCTATATCTGCCGTCCTTCTTTGCTACTCTACTACCTCTCTACTATACTTTTCGTAGGAATACCCTACTTTTGCGTCTTCACGCCTTAATTCCATATCTCGATCGCCGGGAGGGCCAGAAAGAATGATAAGCTTATAGGAAGTTTATTCCGAAACTTTACTTTGTATCGAAGTATTAGTATCTAGCGTCTCTTATATATGGTAGTGAGGGTGGAGGGCTCTAAGCATTATTTTACTTACTCACACTCCATTTTTGACAGTCTGAATATTAAAAAACTGTGTGCGGTTATTTCTTGAGTAGGCCAAAAAATTGAAGGATACCTGAGAAGACTCCATCCTGCATAAAGGGACAGAGACAAAATTTTGTGGTCAAGTCAATTTTCTCGCCGATTTCGTCTGCTCGTACGAACAAAGCAATCATGATGTGCGCTTAAGGGTTGCAGCTATCAAATGCAATAACCACCGACAAAGAAACGTCACTTGACTGCTATGCCGGTTCCCCTCCCGGCGATTTTGCTTGAAAGACCATTGTTGGAATTTGCTTTGGGCAGAATTCCCTTCGATCTGGCTCATCGGTCTGCCAATATTCGGACTCATTCGAAAAACGTTGGAAAGTGCTTCCTCTGGGGATATCGAAGGGAAGAAATGTGGAGTGCAGAATGTGAGGATTAGAATTGCAGACACATCATTTTATGGATTAGAACGTCGAGCTCGAAAATTTATGACTTGTTTGCTCGCAGCGAATCTGTCGCCGATATCATTCATTCGCACTTCTGATGGTTAACTACTGACTCTGCCAATGAGAGATATTGCCTGGCAAGATCCGTTACAAACCTGAAGATTTTTCCGATCTCAAGGAAACTTGATGTCATACCAGAGTCAAAATTGGCCTGGAAATAAGCTGCAAATTTTGGTCTTCGTGCCTTGCACTTCCATTGCTACTGTGTAACGCTCTCTTTCGGTAGAGCGATAATGGAGACTGAATGTGCAAAAAAGAAATAACGGTGAGATAGGCAGTGGAGGTCGCGTTAATTTAATGATAATATCCTCATCCACGCCGTGAGCTCTCATACTGGAAGCGGTATCTCCAACGGAAGCTCGTTTGTCATCACACTGACAGTTCGGGGAAACCGCGTTGATTCGCAACCCATCAACGAAATACCAACGTTTTTATGCATATGTGCAAACTACGGACCTGAAGAATTGCATTCTATATGAATCATCGTAATTCATCCCTTGTTGATATTCGGCTCCACAACCTGCTTCGGACCACTTATCCGGGACTGGCGTGTTCTCACGCTTGCCAAGGAGAGGGGGGATCACTTGGCTCTCCGCTCGACAAGCATTGTTTATCTTGATTTAAACAGTAGCATCCACGACTTCGATGCATTGTTCCGTGCATGCTGCATCTGCTATCATCTTGGCTCCTTCTCTGTCAAGAAGTGGCGGAGAGCAGTAGCCGAGGGAGAGGACACAGGAGATGATGGCCTTTATGTTGTGTAACACTGTACACATGGTTTTCAGGTGGTTGATCAGTATTCGACTCGTGACATTTATATTAACTGCATGCACTGCTGGACTGGACCAACCCGGATCGTTCTAGATGAAGTAGCCGGCTTTGAGTGTGTGAGTGTAACTGTTGGTAACTCGCCGCACTGAAAGCTGTGAAGCAGCTCGAGTCTCTGGGGCTCAAGTGGCAGTCTGACCAGGTACAACGCGGGGTGCAAGATGGAGTTCTCAAGCCTAGGCAAAAGATCTTATCTGACTTGACCGGAGCTTCTTTCTCTGGGCCTATCCACTATGCTGCCGACTCCACTACCACTACTATCTCAGCCAATGATAACCGACGACTATACTGTGAGCTTTGGCGAGGCTGCAAGCTCGTGATAAACAATCTACTTCCCTACCATATCCGCACTTGCCATTGCCACTTGCTATGCGATATCCCGTGTTTACACGACCAAGTAGAAAGGTATCACGCTGAGAAGCGGGCTGCCAAGATGCAACTGCCAGGGCGTGTAATCTATGTTTGCTCAGAATTGGGATCGCCGTTGAGGTTGGACGAATAAGGCCCAGGGAGTCAGAAGAAAGCAGGAGACGAGCACACAGGTATATTAAGAATGAAGCGCCTTATTGAACTTCGGTTTGAATTCTGCACCTCATCCTCTTTCGCGCAAAGTCAATCCTGTCGCAATCATGCAGCTCTCGTTCTCTACCTACACTGCTATCCTGGCGACTATTGCCTCACTCGTTGAAGCAGGTCCAGTTGCTCGTGCCTTGCCATTGGTAGAATCGGTATGTAATTCTGCTGTCCTGTCTTTCTTCAAACTTTCAATTTCATGAATATACTGACTTACATGTAACAGAACAAACTCCGTCGTGGCCTCCTCCGATCCGAACTCCTTTCACAAGGAGCCAAGCTCCAAGGTTTCGCATACGCAACCGCGGAACGTAATCGCTACATTGGTTCCCCAGGACACAACGCCACGGTCAATTGGCTGTATGACACTCTTACAGCCACTGGATATTATGATGTATACATCCAGCCATTCCCTGTCGAGTCTTCCTCGGCAACTGGAACTGCCAACGGAGTCCCTCTAGCTGTTGCCGCTATGACTGGTACTCCGGCCGGAACACCATCTGGAGAGATTGTCAACGTGGCGAACATTGGCTGTGATGCCGTGGATTACCCTGCTGCTCTCGCTGGGAAGATTGCATTGATCCTTCGTGGAACTTGCCCATTTGCTCAAAAGGTAAGCTGGAGTATCTTACTAGGAGTTGTATTAGAATGCCATCTGACTTTTGTAGGCGACTCTTGCTAAGGAGGCTGGCGCCATCGGAACTATCATTTACAACAATGTTGCTGGTGACTTGGCGGGAACACTCGGTGGAGCAGGTAACTTTGCTCCAACTGTCGGTATTTCTCAAGAAGCCGGTCAAGCTCTTGTTGCTTCTGGTGGAACCGCTTCTTTAAACGTTCTTGTCGAATCGCTTCTCACGTGAGTTTTTACTCTTATTTCGAATTATTGTTCTAACAGTACTAGATACAATGTCATCGCCGAGACCAAAGGAGGAGACCACTCCAACGTCATTATGACTGGAGCTCACACCGACTCCGTCGAGGCCGGCCCAGGAATAAACGACAACGGCTCTGGCTCAATCGGTATCCTTGAAGTCGCCCTCAAGCTTACAGCTTTTTCTGTCAATAACGCAGTCCGTTTCGGCTGGTGGTCCGGTGAAGAGGAGGGTCTCCTTGGTGCTGAACACTATGTCGCAACACTCCCTGTCGAGGAGGCAGACAAGATCCGTCTCTACCTCAACTTTGACATGATCGCTTCTCCCAACTTCGTGTATCAAATATACGAGTAAGTAGACTTCCTACCCCTAATGTCCCCGGCGATCTTGGATTAGGATCAAACATTGTTCATTGATCTTGAGCCCATCCTGAGATATAAACTATCCAACATGCTAAACTTCTGTAGTGGCGATGGATCAGCTTTCAACATCTCTGGTGCCCCAGGATCCGCCGAGGTAGAACAGCTCTGGGAAGATTACTTCAAGAACGAAGTCAATATCGCTACCGAGCCCACTGCCTTCGATGGTCGGTCCGATTACGGTCCTTTCCTCGATGCTGGCATCGCAGCTGGTGGTCTTACCTCGGGTGCTGATGAGGTCAAGAGTCCCGAGCAGGTCGCCATTTGGGGTGGAACTGCCGGTGCCATTCTTGATCCCAACTACCACACTGCGAAGGATACCCTCGAGAACCTCAATGTTGGCGTTTGGGTGCAGATGACCAAGGGTATTGCACACGCTGTTGCTACTTATGCTCGCAGCTTTGCGTCGTTGCCACCTAAGGCTCCAGCGAGGCGAAGCTCCGAGGCCAAGCGCGATGTTACCTCTACGTTCCAGAGAAAGGGCGGGAAATTTGTGTACTAGACTTGGAAGCATAATAGATAGCAATTCAGTGTAATCTTTATTTGATAATGTCTATATGAGAATTGAATATGAACAGAAAGTAACAGATTGTCGCATAGAAGTAGTACCGTGAAGACAAAATCTCGCCTGTTGTCAGAACTGACTAAATCTTCATGAATAATGGAGTACGGTACTTCATAAGTCAATGATTTTTGAGGCGCGATTTACAGCTATTTGACCTGTAACGGAATCTCTTTAAAGGATATCACAAAAGGCAAGGGCACAACGCGAACGTGTTACAAGACTTCAAAAATTGCTGACTAGGCGTCCGCTAATGACGACGGTTTCGCGTGAAGCTCATCCTCCTGGAGATAATCGCATCTTATACTCGCCTCCCGAGCTAAATTTCATACAGCTGCACTACTTGAAGGGCATCACACATGATTCCTATCCACTAGACGCCTGTGCACAATCTTACATCAAATAAATCCCTACCTCCCGGGAAGATAGGTCGAAGTAGAGCAGGGTTATTACTAGTGCAGCTTCTATCACAGCGTTCTCTTCAAACGGCGCTAAGATCAGTATGATAAAGAATTCTGTTACTGAATGCTATGATGTAAAGATGGAAAGGTTCTCTGCTAAGTGTTCAGATTGGTGGTATGGCGGCCGTGAATTCTTCTGTTTTTTCCTTTTGGTCCCTTTCATTTACCCAAAATTACCACTCTACACCGTGTTCATTTTGGGACACAGAAACGGTCATGGTTCTCACTATTTTCAATTCCCTGCGTTTATTATTCACATAACTTCTTTTAAGGAAAGTTCTTGCAAAGGCTCTTTTGTCACGAAGTCCAGATCATGCTCGGGCAGCTTGTGGAAATTAGATTCACTCACTGGAATCAAATATCTCACATAATCGATCCACCCCTCTTCACACAATGTCATCCAAAATACCCCTCCGATGCTCATTGATCCAGTTAAGAATATCTCAGAAGCCTTAATAGTCCGATGAGACGTGCATACACATCATTCTCGACCGGGGGCACATTCGCACACGAACTGGTTCTTGTAGAACTAGATCATGCAAGTACATTAAAGTAATTCTTATGGTCATGGGAATCTGCTGGCCACCTGGACCACACATGTTGGGGCTGCGAAGGAAGACAAGACGAAATCGACTTGACGATGTGCAAATGCGTCCCTGAATTTCTGAACTTGCTTCCTTTTTGCATCCTGAAATACATGCCGCACATCATGCCCATCAGTCACAATTCCAACACAAGGTTATCCAGCATCAATTACATATCACAAATCAAAATCAACCGCACGCTTACAAAGTCAATCATACCCTCGCATAACTTCGTATTCTTGAGACCCTACAGCCCAGTGTCTACCAAAACGCTTACGGATCGCAAAAATAGAAGAAACTCTCATCCGAGCTGTGTAAAGTAGCCTGCGCAGCAAAAACCGACACAGCTGCCGTTGCTTCCGGCACTACTATCGACGACGAAGACGCCGCTGGTAGTATTGCTCCGGCAGGTATTCCAGCATCAGCAACGAGATTGCATTGTTCTGCTACCCGTTAGCTCTATGCATTTGTCGTTCCCTCCATACGAAGACTTCCGCAGCATCGCCGGATCTCTGAACAAGGCATTTCCGAGAGGAGATATATACCCTGCTGATCATCACAGTTCCCAACTCGGATCCCCGCTGTATTCCTCCCATCTTTCGAGTTCGCTATTTCGGCACATGCGTTCTTCTGGTTACTACACGATCGCGAAACGGCACTTCGGAAATCACTAAAAGTTGAGCCAGCTACTTCGAATGGCTTTTTGGGATCTGTCGTTATTGTTATGGGATCTGCGGCGGCTGAGACGAGGGCTGAGGTGAATGACTGAATGACATGTTAGATACAGTCTGGATGGTAGGGAGAGATCTCGGAGAACAGAATCTGAATCATACCTGTAAATTTACGGCGCCATTTTGTCGAGCGCGCAAGAAGCCTGGGAAAGTGATGGATAGATCTCGCGCTGCAAGGGCTTGGACTGATAGACTTGCTATCGCGAGGGCAACTGTGGAGAACTTCATTTCAATGGGGTCGTCAAGACGATGTTGTGTTTTGCAGCGCAGGAGCAAAAAGTGCGATTGTCAGTGATTCAAAACCGAAGAGCAAGATTGAGCGAATAAGCAACAGAATGTCACATCAAATCATGTCATGAACGTGAAGTAGAGAGCGAAGCACGGAGGATGAGGCCTGAATTCACGATCAACACCAAGCGAGTGTAAATCCAAGGCACGAGAGTGCTCCAGGGAACAGTGATCTCTTTAAGGTTTATCTGATGTTACATCGGACGAGGACAGACTGAAATGAGGAGAAGAGTATCGCATTGAATAGACGTGTTGCAGTGTGGTTTCGAAGTTCGGATTGTGAGGGCTTATATGGTGTCTGAGCCACCGCTTGGTGTTGCAGATTGACAGCTTAAGCGAGTTTGACAGGGAAGTGGGAACGGCTGAATAGTGTTCGGCCAATTGGATAAATGTTTTGTTTATAAATCTACTTCGTGATTTGGAAGGGTAGTCGAAATTGCGTTAGGGCTTGAATAAGAAGAACTGTGATGTCGGTAGCAAATTTAAGAAACGATATTCCGTCAAGAAACTGCGATGTAATAGATTGAACGTGACCGACAGACTCCTTGTGCTTCTATGTTCTTCAGCATCTATAGAATCAATTCGGAAAACCTGTCGTATCCAAAACTTGAAGCCTCGCAGTCCGATTGATTTAATGCAGATACTACGTGGCGTGTCAGCAGAAGTCTTCAGGTACGACCGATTTAGACGTGTACCATCTCCGACACGACGAAAAAGCACTGATATGGAAATTGAGTATTCGCCCGCCCTGAAATGGCTTTTGTGACGGCATATTGTTACTCTTAACTGCAGGTTCTTACTTTTCAACGATTGTCGGGATGTTGCCTATGGATTCAGCGTTATTGCAAATACAAGTTCGCATTATAGTGTGGTTATTGGAGCTGGGAAATTCCCACTAAATATACGCCTTGCATATATTTCCATAACAAAGGAAAGCTGACAAGTTCGGGATTTTATCGTCGCATGGGGAAGTGGATAATTTTTCGTTCAATTTCACAACCTCTGATTGAACACTTAGCGTGATTCAGAGATCGCTGTGAACGTAGTTCTACTTCGTACGCATCATGAAAGCGATCTTAATTTGGTTTAGAGTATTTATTCTTGTCTCAAGAAATTGTATTAACAATATAAAGCTTATTTCTTGGATTTGATCGTTACAACTAGTGTCATAAATCTTGATATTCCACAAGTTGAGTTGCGATGTCCCTCTCCTAGTTCACGAGTTCACCAGCTTCTATATCTTCCTCGTGAAAATCAAGAAATAACTTCACGCCTTTACCTGAGGATTTCTTGGCATATTTAAAACCTCTCTGAACTTCAAATTAGTAGCTTTATGCACATTAAACATGATATGAGTTTATTCTGGTTTATTCTCGTTGTCACGAACTCAATCTAGGAATTTCAAATAGTAAATTCTTCATATAACGAACACGTGCTACGCCATTAGTTCAAAAACGTTCGAAATCTTTTGGAAATTAAGTACGGCGTTATTTTCACTGGTTGATGGTGTCACTGAAACATTCTATAATATTGTTTTTAGTAATTTTAAATGTTATGACCGCTCGGATTCGTTTCTATACCAGCACCTTTCGCTTAGGCAATTAAAAAAGAGACCCCAAAATGGCCCCTGACATTTCATCCAGACGTACACCTTTCATCTACATACGATTTTGAAACAAAGTCTCGGATTCGTAGGGACATGTACTTTTCACATTTGACTGCCACCAGCTGCAGCACTCCATCGGCACAATCGGATCCAAGCCCGAACAAGCCACCGATATCCCTATAAGCCAAGGAACTGGGCCGTCTCGGCAAACAACCGAATGATTCTTGACAAGTAAACAGAAGCCCCGTAGAGCACACCAAGACTTTCTGGACCATGAAGCTGGATGTTTCATGACGTATTTGGGAGCTCACCTGATATAAATCCACTCGGCAAGCCGCGTAAACTGTTGGGGACATCTTGAGATGGTGGGTGTGGGTGCTCTTGGCTGTGATGCGTTCGTTTCTTGGGACCGTTCTTGGCTGCCGAACTTTGAGATGTGATATGACGTTAGCGAAGACTTTGGATGGAAATGATTGTGGAGAGCCGGTGGTAGGACAGTTTTGGAGCCGCAGTTGCTAATACATATATTCTTTTAACCCATCCTTTGCATGCAGATTTTATCGATCTGAAGTACCATTCCCAACCGACAACATGAATAACCGAGACTCATCAGCAATGTCCGATGCTGGCACCGCCTTCGAAGATGTCCCTGTCGAGAACCACACACGCACTGCGGGTATCGAGAAAGGATCCTACGAGGACTCCAAAATACCCTTCATGACCGCTAGGACTTTCTTCATGTGTATCCTGGTCTCGATGGGTGGAATTTGCTTTGGCTATGACACTGGACAGGTAAAATAACACCTCTTCCCTTTGTAGGCGATGGCTATAGCTGACTAGAACCTGTACAGATTAGTGGTTTCCTCGAGATGGAGAACTTCTTGTACAATTTCGCAGACCAGCGAGAACCAACACTTGCTTTCACATGGAGGCGATCTGGGCTGATCGTGGGAATGGTACTTAACTATATTCCTGGGTTGGGATATATTTGTTAACAAAGTCGTAGCTTTCCATCGGAACGCTCTTCGGTGCTCTCATTTCTGCGCCTATCGCCAATCATCCACGAGTGGGACGGAGACTCAGTATCTTTGGCTGGTGCATCATCTTCATGGTTGGAAACATCATCCAAATTGCGGCCAAGTATCCTAAGTGGTATGAAATGATGGTTGGGTGAGGCTCTCATTTAAATCCAGATGTTGCAGAATTGACTTGTTATAGACGAATTGTTTCTGGTCTCGCAATTGGTGGTCTGTCTGTTTTGGTCCCCATGTATCAAGGAGAGAGTGCCCCAGCTCACATCCGAGGTGCAGTTGTATGGTAGGTACACTTCCTGCCCTGAGCCATGATCACATTTTGAACTTCCCAGCTGCTACCAACTCTTCATTACAATCGGGATTCTTCTTGCGAACCTCATAAACTTCGGCACCGAGTCCATATCTAATACCGGTTCATGGCGCATTCCTCTCGGTATCGGCTTTGCGTGGGCATTGATCCTCTGTTTCGGTATCCTTCTCTTCCCCGAGACACCACGTTTCGATTTTCGACAAGGAAATATAGACAGAGCAAGGAAGAACATTGCAAAGCTACATGGTGTCAGCGAGAATCATCGTGTGGTGAGAGATCAGATGCTTGACTTGGAAGAGAAACTCGCAGCTGAGGAGACCACGACTGGATTGTTGGAGGTGTTTAAAGGCAAGAGAATGATGTATCGGATCTTGCTTGGTGTAGGTATTCAGGCTTTCCAACAGTTAAGTGGAGCGAACTACTTCTTCTAGTAAGATCATTCCCTCATTTATGCCATGACTTCGGCGACTGACATCCACAGCTACGGAACAACTATATTTGCTTCGGTCGGAATTCAGAACTCCTTCATCACGCAGATCATCCTAGGATCAGTGAATGTCTTGTGTACATTCCCAGGTCTGTACATGGTCGAGAAGTACGGACGCAGAAAATGTCTTACTCTTGGTGCGCTCTGGATGTGCATGTGCTTCCTCATTTTCGCCTCGCTCGGACACTTCAGACTGTACGACTCACAAGGCAACGCTGATCAAACGATTGGATACGTAATGATCGTTTTTGCTGCGCTGTTCATTGCTGCATTTGCCAGTACTTGGGGTCCAATGGCCTGGGCTTGTGTTGCAGAAATGTATCCGGGCAAGTATAGAAGTCAGGGCATTGCGTTTTGTAGTGCGAGTAATTGGGTATGTTTCACTTCTCCTTCTCCTGTCCCTGTATACGTTATCTGTTCCTGGTCCTTGTCCTGTGTGAACTCTCTGGCCTTTGTCAGTAAAAACAAATCGGACTGACAGATAATTTAGTTCTTCAACTTCTATCTCGCCTTCTTCACTCCGCTTATTACAGATAAAATCGATTTCGCTTATGGATATGTCTTCGCCGGCTGTAACTTACTAGCTGCTCTGTTGATCTACTTCTTCTTGATTGGTAAGTTCCTGGCAATTTTCCTGAATAGAGTCACAACACTTACTCATATCTCAGAATCCAATGGCAAGTCCCTCGAGGAGATCGATACCATGTACTTGCTCGAAGTACCACCGTAAGCATATCAGCCAATTTTCTGATTGAAGATCAAAGACACTAACACCTAGTTAGACGCAAGAGTGCCAATTGGGAACTCCCCGCTGATGTCGTTGCTGCCAATGCACTTGCTCGTGAACAGGGCCAACAAGATAGAGGACTCAGAGAACGAAAGCATAATCTTGGCTCTGGGGAGACGAAAACTGAAGTCGAGAACACTGGTAACGGCGGGTCTGGCGCCTTCTTTGAGCCCGCGAAGTCATAGGGGCAAGTGTAATTTTGTAAGATGTGTGAGGTATATGTGAAATAGTGTACAAACAAGGGAATTGGTGCATGGTGAAGGAACAATGGTTTATTTTTGTTCTTGAGATAGCATCTTACGCTTGCCACTTTCAACTTAGGGATTAAGACGAGATCAACGTCATTGAAGCTTTCCGCCTGTCGACTTCGAGATATGTCCGCGACTTTCTGCACGTTAAATTCACGTAACGACCCCACTTCCCCGCTCTCACATGTATCATGAGTCAAGCCATCTTCCACAGATTATCACTTTCCGTTTACGCTTACCGACTCTTGATTACATATCTAACAATCGTCACGTCTAATCCTTATGAATAGTATCTTTCGCGCTTCTGCAAAATTCAAATCATTGAACATGCCACCACCATCCCTCATTTTCGGTGCTGGGGGTATCGGAAAGGGGATGATTTCGTATACTTGGGTGGACGAATCTCAAACATCCTCGCTGCTTACGACTCTCGAGTCTCTGGGACTGATGCAGCTCGATTCTGCAGCATCATATCCACCAGGTGCGCCGTGGGTCACTGAGGGATTGCTTGGTGAATCGAAAGCCGCCGAGAAAGGCTTTGTCATCGACACAAAAATATTGGCACGAGGTGAAAATGGGACAAACGGGACACTTAGTGAGGAAAGAATCGATGCGAGTCTGGCGAAGAGTTCAAAGCTGCTAAAGGTGGAGCAGGTAATTTGAGACACTCTGCCAAGTTGGAGACAAGTGCGTACGGAACTAATTACTGGCATCATAGGTCAACATCCTGTACACTCACGCACCGGACGTCTCTACGTCCACCGAGGAGACTGCAAGAGCATTCGATAAACATTTCCGAGCTGGATCGTTCAAGAAAGTGAGTCTCCTAAACTAGCTGTCCCAGAAAGGTTGTTGACATCTAAGCTCGGTCTTTGTAACTATAGCACCGCCCAAATGACCGAATATCTCAAGGTCTGTGATCAGAAAAACTACGTGAAACCTTCCTATTACCAAGGCCACTACAACTGTATACTTCGACAGGGCGAAATTGGCCTCTACCCTCTTCTACGAGCAAACGGCATCAAGATCGTCGCCTATGGTCCCCTCGCAGGCGGGTTTCTCACAGGCAAAGTCTCTCTTCCCTCCCCGGACAAAGAGGAGCTTCTGAAACGTGGTCGTTTCCAGCCTGGCAACTTCCCAGTCTATGATAACACTTTCAATAAGGAGGAATTTCACATACCCATGAAAATCTTCGCTAAGAAATGTGCGGAGAAGAATTTGACACCTACAGAGGTCAGTTTGAGATGGATTATGTGGCATAGTGTGCTAGAAGACGGGGATGCTATTATTCTTGGAGCAACGAGAGAAGACCAGCTGAAGGGAAACGTCGAGTTTTGTAGAAAGGGAAAGTTGGATGATGAGTTGGTGGATGCTTGTGAAGAGCTGTGGTCGAGTGTGAAGGGTGCTATGGGTGATGGGTGGACATTTTGAGGGCGAAGACCGCTTGAGTCATGAGGGTGAAGGGGAAAAGCTTGATGAATCTATTGAGGAGATTTTGTCATAGGCTATGTTGAACAACCATCCGCTCCTATAGTGTGACCGGATCTAAGGTCGGCAAATGGCCAGGGACATTGAAACGGCCAAGACAACGCGAGTAAGGGAGGAATAAACAATCCAAATGGCTCTTCTGTCACTACCTCAAGTCTTCCGATAAATGACACAGAATCTAGAAACCGCCGATCGATAGTGAATTGCCACACTTTTGACACACGTGTCCCTGCCATGCTGTGCTCCGATGTACCCAACAGAACAATGGGTTGCTCGGAATCCGACTGATCCAAATAAGCTCCCTCTACCGACCGCTACAGATCCTACGAGTCTAACAATCGCCTCACGCGTGCTTATTCATCTATTCCCTGTCCAGGCGGAAATCAATCATCTAGCATGAGGTACATCGGAGGCCCAGCCGGAAAATCTTGCATCGATGGCTTGATGTGCATTTTTAGACGCCATGCAATTTTTCAACGAAAATGTTCCTCTAATTAGATGAATCAGGACATGGAAAAATGAATTCTTTCGTGCTGACGTCTGGAGCGATAGGCACCTGCGGCACTGCCCACTAGCCAGATACAGCCTGCCTGCATAACGTAGGCCGAAAATTGGTGCCCTGGCCTAGATTCAGGGATGGAATTTTCCTTGAAAGCGGACGGCTGACTGCATGAGGAGCATTTAAGCCTTTGACTGTAATATTTCCAGTGACATGTTCGCTGTTTGCTTCAAGCTTGTATCTTTCGTTCATGACAGAGTCGAAGAATATGGCTAAGCAATAGACGTGCCTATTCACATACGATCAGACGGAGTTTCCTCTTGTTATTTCTGGCTAGAGATGGAAACCCTTGGTAGGCATCAGGATACTGCGTAGCTAGCTTTGTTGGCACGATGCGGCGATGCAGTCATACCGAGTAGAGGAAGCCTACCCTGCCTGAAATACGTATGGTTGTGTGCCTTCAAGTATATGAACACAGATACTTCCCAAGGTCTCAAGAAAGGAGATCATCCTTCTTGGAAACAAAATAGACTCCACAAAAGAAGCGAAAGTCAACATTGCAATATACTCTTCTCCTACCTTGATACATCAGCTACGACAACACCAAGTCCATCAAGATGAGATTCTCACTCTTCAGTACACTCGCGCTCTGTACTGCTATTTCATCAGCCGCCGACTTGAATGTGTAAGTCAAGTGGCCGTCACTCACCCTACGCTGCTTTTTTCACTAACTTATTTCTTTGAAGCCCATCTGTGATCTCCGAATTCTACCCCAAGGAAACTCCAAAGATCGATGGAAAAGCCTCAACCTCTTTAGCCGAAGCCCTCCACTCCGCCTAATCGACCTGACAAAATGGTAACAAATACACAGCCGCCCACGACGCCATTTATAGCGTAGCTCCAACTGGAGATGCTCAGTCCTCGCTCTCTAAGTCTGGTTGGAACTACAATCAACTCACCACTCAGAAATGGTACAAGAATATACCCAAGGCTCAGCAAACCGATATCGCGGATTATGGAAAGGCGCTTGAAAGTGTGGCTGCGAAGATCGTGGGGACTCCGAGTTCGAGTAAGAGCGGATGTATACCGACGGCTGTGCCGATGATGATGGGTGCAGTTGGTGTTGTTGGTGGAGCTGTGATGGCTGCGATGTAAGAAGACGACAGAGAAAGTTTAATGGACAAACTTTGAAGGAGGTTTTCAAGGATGGACTTGGACGAAGATACATTAATGTTTGAAAAATGATTATACCCCTTTATGACTCTCATCGAGGTTGACATATGTTGATGGTGGCTAGTCCGCCACGACTTTCGATATAATTTTGGCGAAGACTTGTAATCAAATGAATATATCACTTCGACAATATCACCTTCTGGTTATTGTCGGGTGAGTATAAAGAGTTGGAAGTCGGGTTATTTCTGTCACGATTACATTGTCCACTTTTCACCTGTCATCTGCTAATGTGTAGCCGCGTGACTGAATCAAGCTTTGCACTGATCTAGACCTTACGACTCAGTCACAAAATATATAATGTGTCAACATTGAACAACCGAGCTATCTTATCATCGCAGGCAAAAAAAAGTGTTGATCCGGCTTCCGTCATCTGCGCCGAATACCTATTTATCAACTTAGGCGGGAGCCGCATTTCTGATTCATCCACAAGTTTATCCAGAATTCAACATGCTTACAGAATGCACAATCAACAAATCCAATAGAACATATCGTTCATCCGGTCATAAATAAACGTGGAAATACCAATCAGTTTCCGAGTTGTTCTTAATATAGCGCCTTTATACTATGTGAATCCTCGAAGTAGGCGTTCAAGCTGGAGTGGTAGATAGGCGACCGAATCATTTCGAGGTGCAGAATAGCCTGTTCGCGAAGACCTCTTCACCAAGGCTCATCGACAGCCTACTCGCACTTTGGATGCAGGTTGAATACATGGTCATATGGATCGTTTTCTCCGGACAGGATTTAGCAATCGGCAGCGTCGTAACCATATTCTGTTCACGCCAGTTCACGTAAACCTCGCGTCGCTCGACTTCCCTTCGCAGGTCCGTTCCTTCCTATTTTCACTTTCTGCAATTGTTGTAGCTTGATCGGAAACTTTGTGGAGATGGTGTATTTCAGGTCTACCCCTTATTTTGTCTTTGTCTACTTCGCCTCTGGTGGACTAGCAGCTTTCTCTCGTTCCCAACCTTCATTCACAAACCGAACCGGAATTGCCTCTCACCGCGGTAATGGAACACACAATCATCGCCATCCAGGTCAGCCAGAGGGCATAGCAATTAATAACCAAACCCGTCTCCACCGACCCCAATTCTGGGAGCCGAAAGAGATAGTCGTAGACCAGGGTAAACAGGTGGTGGTGATAGCAAATACCACGACCATTACAGACAATGACCTTGGTTTGACTCCTCATTTTACAAAACGACAATCGTCAATAGTGCTCAAAACAAAGAGCACTTTCCTCGTTATCGCCCGCGACGCAACAGTAGCCTACTCCGCCAAATCTGGGCTCAACGACTACGGCATTGCATACGAAGTCTTCGTCGTCCCATCGGGTGGCGCTACATTACCAGCGCTAGTATCCGCATCTAATGTAGGTAATTACGGCGGTATTGTCGTTCTGTCCGAAGTCAGCTATATGATTTCAGCAGGGAGTTATGCTTCTGCATTGACGGGCGCGCAATGGAATAGTTTGTATGAGTACCAAAGGACTTTTGGAGTTAGGATGGCGAGGTTAGATGTTGTGCCTGGTGCTGCGACTGGGACACGGGTGTTGGGCAGTTGTTGCGATGAGACGGTGAATCAACTACTGGCTGTGAATGATACCACTGCGTTTCCAGGTTCGGGATTGGTTGTGTGCGTATATTTTCCACAGACAAGAGGATGAGTGGTTGTGGACAAGCTGATATTCTTGTGTGTAGAGGTGCCACATTGAGTACACAAGGCTTGTACCACTATCCGGCTGCGATTACAAATTCGAAATTGGCGACTGCCTTTGCGACTTTCAAGACCACAACTGGGTCCTCAGCTACTTCGGTCGCTGGTGTCATCAATGATTTTAAGGATGGGAGGCAACAGGTTCGCGAAACAATCTTTCAAGTGAATCCAGTTGACTGATTGCGTAGATGGTGTTTTTCTTGGGCTTTGCAACTGATTGGAGCACCACTTCAATATTGTTGACGCACGCTTGGATCCATTGGACGACTAGAGGGCTGTGTAAGTAGTCCGAAGGCGCAGTGATGGAGTACGCTGACAGAGTCAAGTTGCTGGCTACCGTCGAGCAATCCTTAACACGCAAAGTACTGATTCGCATCTACCGAAAGGACTGTGCTGACAACATAGTTGATGATATGTTCCTTACGACCGCTATCTATAGTGGCGGACTTTTCCGCGTAGAACCTGCCGATCTTGCAGCCCATGTTTCTTGGATGGCGTCAGTCAATGCCAAACTTCCACGGGGCAGTAACTACACAATCGAGGTCGGACACAATGGAAACGGAAATGTTGCGGTACGTAGAAAGCAGACCATAGTAGAAGACATGAAAGTCTGCCCTGAGACATTTCCGTCGCTCTGCTGTAGATTTTGAGCTGACTATTTGTAGAATTCATATGACCTCGACGACCAGGAGAACGGCCCGATCTGCGGAGCTGGACCTATCCAATACGATTCCCAAGCATCTGCTTCTACAGAGTACGTGAAGCCCTTAGGAACAGGAATATCGCTTTGGCAATCATATGCAGGTGAATACCCATATTCTGAGCAATGTGTCGCTCTCGATCCCTTGCAAGTTTGGTGGTCAACCGATGCGAATCGAGATTCCTTCATGCATGTTTCGCACACTTTCACGCACGAAAGTGAGGATCAGGCCACCTATTTTGATGTTAGTAAGGAGATAACGTGGAACCAAGCTTGGATGGCACATATTGGAATTAGCTACGCCCCCTATTTCAGCGGAAACGGGTTGATTCCGCCAGCGATTACTGGGTTGCATAACGGGGACGCATTACGAGCTTGGTCGGATAACGGGGTTGTGCATGCTGTTGGGGATAACACTAGAAAGATTCTTCTGAATGGGGTGACATTTTTGACTGAGTCGCACTCTCGGATATAAAGACTGACATTGAGCAGAACAACGAACACTGGCCTCTGATAACCACACTTTCTGGCGACAATTTTGCAGGAGTAAATATAATGCCACGTTGGGCTTCAAATATTTACTATAATGTAAGTTTCCTTGTACACCCCTGCTTGTCAACCATCCTCTGACTACTTAGTGTGATACCACTGCTTGTGACGTCGCTGAATGGTTAGCCATTGCTTCAGGTAGCGGTAACATCACGGATCTTCTCGCCCTCGAAAAATCAACCAATACTCGCCATCTTTTTTCCCTGCACCACGATGCATACATGTTCCATCAAGCCAATATGAGGCAAGCTGATGTCGGGACTACGACTGTACCCGGTGATGGATTAACAGCTAAGAGTGGCAAATGGAGTCTGCTACAGATGTGGGTTGAGACTGTAATGGGAGAATTCGTTCGAGTGTAGGACCTCAAACTCCCCACACTATCCAACCTACTGATTAGACAAAGGGTGAACTGGCCTATCATCTCTCTCAAGCACGATGATCTTGCCGCGTCTTTCCTTCAACGGATGGCTAGAGATAAGTGTAAATACACCATGACCCTCGCGGTAGACACCTCACAGAAAATCATCACGGGAGTTGTCATTTCGTCATCAAATAACATCTGTACGGCTTCTATCCCCGTCACTTTGCCTGGGCGCGTCAGGGATACGCATGGATTTGTGACAGAGCAGTTAAACTCACAGGATCCGCTTGTGATCTGGGTGCCTTTGACGGGGAGCGAGGTAAGCTTGACTTTCAGCGTTCCGATCTCTTGGTAAACGACAGTAGGGTAGGTTTTGCACTACCTGGAGGATGAATGTTAATGAGTAACTGTTGTACTTATAATTTGTATTGGAATCATGACGGATGATGCATCCAGCCAAGTCCAGGTTCTGATGAGTAAATCTGTTCGGGGTAATATGTCTTCGTGAAAAGCGTCTCAGAATATAAATGAATCAATGTGTTGAAGCTCCAAATGGCTTGACTTCATATAGACCTCATCTATCGACCAATTCCGAGAGATTGCCGACATGTAAACAAATTGAACTAATGATTCAAGAGTGGCACACACGTGATCTGCGGGGTAGATCATCACGCAATTGCGAGAGTGGCAAACATCATGAGTTGAAGAATGCTTACCTATCCTGTTCAATCACACATGAACTTATACTATCCCACTTTCCAGAAGAAGAAGAATCAAAAGTATCGCATCTGACCATGTCACTCACTCAAACGCAGCCGCAACAACCAGATATCACCTATCATCCAGATTATCAAAAGTATCAGCTTCGAAGCGAGAAAATCAAAACACAAAATGCCAATGAGTCGAGATTGCCTGGAGACTTCCCGGCCCAAATGAAGGGAGACTTAGTGTGGGAAGGAAAAGATTTCAAGGACGAGAGTCAGTGGACTTTGGTATTGACCAATTCGCATCTTGAAGAAATCAACGATGCTTTGAAGAATTTCAAATGTAAGTCAGACTTGACGCGGTGATTTCTTCATCTTACCGACTATGATAGCTCTCAACAAAGCCATTGGCTTCGTCGACCAGCAAACTTTTCAACTGCCAACTTTATCACCCATCCTCCGTCAACATGCCAAAGAACTACAATCCGGCCGAGGTTTCTTCGTTCTCCGTGGCCTCAAGCCAGACGACTATGGAGTCGAAGACAACATTATCATCTATGCCGGAGTCTCCTCCTACATTGGAAGTGTTCGCGGTCGGCAAGATACAAATCTTGTAGATGGAGTAAAACAATCGTCTATGCTAAATCACATAAAAGATCTCAGCAAGACATCCGTGGCTGGGAACATTGGAGCGCCTGCATACACAACCGATAAGCAGGTCTTCCATACGGATGCTGGCGATATCGTCAGTTTGTTTTCGCTGAATGTTGCCGCGGAGGGTGGGGAGAGCAAGTTGGCGAGCAGTTGGAGAGTATACAATGAGCTCGTTAGTACGAGACCCGATATTATCAAGACACTGTCAGAGAACTGGGTGTTTGATGGGTAAGCCTCCTCGCAGAGTCTCACCATAATTGCTCACCTTCTCATATAGATATGGCAATCCCGATAAACCATACACTACTAAGCCTCTGCTTTATCACACTCCTGCAACTGATACTTCTCCTGAACGTGTCATCATCCAGTATGCTCGAAGAGGCTTCACAGGGTTTCTCAATCTTCCGCGCACTCCAGGAATTCCTCCGATCACGGAAGCTCAAGCTGAAGCTCTAGACGCATTGCACTTCCTAGCCGAGAAATTCAGCTTGACCTTAGATTTCCAGAAAGGCGACGTACAATATGTCAATAATCTGAGCATTTTCCACGCCAGAGATGGATTTGCGGATAAGCCTGGGAAAGAGTAGGTGCTACAGTGTCCTATGCTCACTCATCGTTTGGCGATGTAGAATAGTTGCTGATAAAATGCAGGAGACATCTTTTGAGACTTTGGCTGCGAGATCCTGAACTTGCTTGGGAGACACCAGATCAGCTGAAACCCAGGTGGAATGATCTATATAAGGACGTCACGGAGGAGGAGCAAGTGTTCCCACTTGAGCCAAGGATTCGCGGGGGTGCGGGGAAAGCGTAATTCTGCAAACGATGTTTGTTTCTCCGAGATCCATCTTGGAATAGCTTCAAAGCTGCTTTGCAGAAGTGCGAATGCTAAGGCAGTCATCACAAGCTATTTACAGCAGCTTCAGTCAAGTGCAAAGTAACATCTAGAATTAGTATGGAGCCTGAGTAAGAAACTCCAGAGCTAGCAGTATTAACTTTTTCGCACTGGACTCACGCGGGGCGCCGCCACTTTTGAACTCCGTATCCGGCTCACATGTCTATAAAAGAAAACTTGAGATCGAGTGGCCAGTCATTTTTTTCAATTCGAATCTTTTCGATACCTAAAGACTTGTCCATGTATATTGAACCGAAATCTTCAAATATCAGAAATGGTAGACATTTCTGAAGCCCCCCTCATTGGAGCCTCTGTCTTCACCAGGGTCTTGGCTATCACAGCGATCACTATCGCTATACGCTTGCTCTCAAACTTCTTCCGAGTCAGAGGCATATCAGGGCCTAAACTCTACGCTATCACCAAATGGAGACTTGCGTACGACGATTGGTGCGGAATTCGAACTCGTACAATTCAGCAACTTCATCAGAAATACGGCCCTGTCGTCCGGATCGGTCCCAACGAGCTCTCATTCAACAGCGTCACGGCATTGAAAACAATTTATGGTGCTGGGAGCGGCTTTGAACGCGCAAGTTTCTACCGCATGTTTGACGTCTACGGGTACCAGAATCTGTTCACATTCGCGGGAGTTAGGGAGCATGGGGAGAGGAAGAAGTTGCTTAACCACGCATATTCGAAATCGAGTATCCTCAAATCCTCTGGGGATATGGTAGAGAGGAAAGTCTGGGAGTTCTTACAGTTAATCGAGAGGGATCCAGAAGTCGCAAGCGAGACATTCTCAAGCTTGCATTATTATTCTCTGGACAATATCACGCACTTCCTCTACGGGGATAACTATGGTGGAACTTCAGCAGTCACGGGTTCCGAGAGCGATCGAGCGATGCTGAACGATGTTCTGGATCCGGCTCGACGGAAATTAGCTTGGTTTGGAACACACCTCCCGCGGTACACCAAGTGGCTTATGACACGCACTGGACTCTCGGAAAAACTCATTGCTAGATTCGGCTTGCTCCCTCAAAATAAACCGACTGTTTACACTGGCATTCGCAATCATGCTCTCGCCTCGTATCAGAAATTCAAAGCCTTGTCGTCAAATGAGAAATCGACCTTGAAAACCGCCACTATTATGGGTCGCATATTCGAGCATCATATCTCCGTGAAGGATAACGGGTTACAGGACCTCGAAATTGCGTCGGAGGTGGCAGATCACTTGCTCGCAGGTGTAGATACTACTAGCGATAGCCTGATGTTTCTCATTTGGGCTCTCTCCCTCCCCGAAAACGCATCTTATCAACAGAAACTTGCGGAGGAACTCTCAACCATCACTGAGGATATGCTGAATTCTGATGGCATTCCGACTGTCAACTCTACGGACAAACTCCCTTATCTCGATGCAGTTATCAAAGAAACCTTGAGGTTATATGCACCACTACCAGCATCGGAACCAAGATCTCTACCCGTCGACTGCAAGATCGACGGCTATCTCGTTCCGGCGAAGACGGTCGTCAGTATGTCGCCATATTCTCTCCATCGGAATGCCGAGATTTTCGAGGACCCGCTGGTTTTCAATCCAGATCGATGGCTGGGTGAGGAGAAAGTCGTAGCGGAAATGAAGAAATGGTTCTGGGCTTTCTCGAGTGGAGGTCGTATGTGTATTGGCATTCAGTAAGTCGGGATTGTAATTGATGCGAGAATATGTGATACTAATGCACGCAATGTTAGTCTCGCGATGGCGGAAATGACGACTTTGACCGCAGCTATCTATCGAACATATCGTACCACGGTCAAGGCTGGAACGGAGAATACTTCACCTGGGATTACCAGTCGCTTTGAAGTGTTTTACGATGAAACGAAAGAATTTGTGAAGGTTTGTGAAGTCAGGGGTTTAAGATAAGTGCTGATGTACGCAATAGGAACATGAGTGCTTAATCAACTTCGAGAAGCGCCCAAAGATCTGATGAGCTTTGTCATCAGGAAACTTATAGTCATGCGTTGGATGAGAGGTCATTTGCAGTGCAATATATGGGATCCGATTTTCCGTTATCCAGCACATGACATCTTTAGTCACACAGCTTATCTTGCCGTGACTGGAGCTGTGCTTGCTTTCTATGGATCCTTCAAGGAGAAAACGTAGCCAAGCTCTTCGAGATTCCATCCTTGGGTGTCCACAAAGGAACATTTTACAAAAGTGGCCTCGAAGATATCTCACAAGACGTAGAAGACGTAACTTTGGATTCTCAGCTCCAAACTGTATGAAATTTGTTAGGAAATACTTACCTTGACAAAGCACTCGCCATGAGTACCAGCATTTGGCTGGTACCACAAATCAATTCTTTGACTAACCCAAAGCAGCAATAAGAGCTCAAGAAGAAGTAACCTCGTCACATCAAGATCGTACTTAGAGGGTCTATGATGCTTGAATCGCGATCTTGGTGGAATGCAATGACCAGAGAAATTCCATATTCTGACCACGGTTTTGTGTTACCCTGTAATGAATCTGCCAACATAGTTCAACGGAGAAAATGCGTCAAATTAACCACAGTATGTACAATTTAAGAGGAATTCGTGACATGTAACATCCTTTGAACACAATCGGTGCTCGAACTCTGACCTTGTCAAGTGACAGCAGAAGGGATCACCAAACGGTATCGGAGATTTCACCAGGCTCCGAGGTAGCACTTCAAGAGTACAGAAAGCTCAAAACGAGGTTATGAAGGTAGATCTTCATCTGAAAACTCAAGAGCTTTCGGACAGAACAGTCGATTCTCATGCTGCGCCCCTGTCGAAGATATAAGGAGGGCTTAATTCTTCCTGCGAAGTCCAAGAGCAACATCCGCGAAGTAAATTCAGAAGTGAGTCAAATCACATCCCAGATTTATATCTGATGGCTGACCAGTCAAAGAAGAATTCTACATTCCACCATTCTCAGCCACTACAATGCACCCCCAATATCTCTTCCAGATCGTAATGCTCCTTTCCGGAACGGTAGTCATCGCCAATCCCTTGATAATGCATATCTCAACCTCAATTTCTGCATCAATCGACTCTCCTTGTCTTTGCAAAACTTCACAGCGTGGCGTCTTCTGCGGTTTGAGATCGAAGATGTTTGATTCGAAGCATCCGATATTCGAAGGAAATTGTGATACTGGAACACTCTACACTTGCGTTGCCAGAGGAGAATATCCCTTCGAGCCGAGAGAGGCAGTCAAATGCGGGTACCAGGGATGCGTCATGGTTGGCGGAGTGGACGAAGCATACGGCTATGACAAGTGCGAGGAGTCCTAGAGAGGAAACCCTTGTGCGATTGGTGGCAGGTTTATGCACTATACCTTCGCTTGAATGGCGGGTTAGGCTCGTAACAGAGTCTCGGCGCATCAGTTGGAATATGCTTTTGACTTTTTTTTTGTATTTGGTGGCCCTATTTGTACCTCACCAAGAGATATTCTTCCTCCTTGGCAGCAATTCTGCGTTTCTGATGATGTTCTCTGCTTGCAGAACAGTATTGCACTTCGCTTCTCAGATTCACTGGTCCAGCTCATATTCGTTATCCTAGCCCAAGCCGGAATCAAATCGCCCTCCATATGGTTTTCTTCAAGCATCATAGCCCAGTATCTCAATATGGCTGCGCATGCTGTATCCTAAACACCTACCCTCTTCGGCCAACTTGACAACAGGTCCAGACCTCTCTTCTTAACCTTGCCTCCCGGCATTGTAGACAGACCGAGGAAATACAGTGCAAAATGAGGCGCGAATCAAAACAGAAGCTCCTGTTCCGGAATCTCGATTGCAGCATCGTGTGGTTCAAAAAAGAAAAAGTTCTTCGCAAAGATCGAGAACTTTCTTGTAAATATCAGTGAAGTTGTCGTATGCCATTTGATCCGTGGTCAAGCATCCCGAAAGACTGATATACGCTGCTTTCATAGACAATTCCAGCGTCTTCGCTTTTCGTACTGCAGCACGATCGTGAGTATCTGATTGTTGCTCAGCAATTATAGAAAGTGGCTCAAAAGATGCAAGCCACCTATCAAAGTCGTCGACGTGGCCTAGATACTCCGTATAGAGCTCAGGGGTTATGTCCGATGCGAACGTCTCGAAACTTTTCTGGCACGACGCAAAAGTCATACCACGTCGAAGAATTCCTTCGTGGTATAGAGTCGCTTCATCAACAGAGGTAAATATACTTAGCATGTTAAGAAAGAGATCGGTACTTTCTGCACTAATGATAGCTCTACAATCCAATGATCTGTCGCTGGCAAAGAAGCAAATTTGAATAGCTAGGCGACAGAATATCTGAACAAGGTCGTCTTCAATCGAACTGGGCCCAATGGATTTGTCGTCCCATTTCGATATACCGTTTTCGAACGTCGTCTTCCGTTCAAGAATAAATCGAGCGAGCTCAAGATTCCCATTCCAGGCCATAGTATAACGAGACAATTGAGCAGTGTGGCTCTCAAATCTATAGGCTGATTGCATGACCGCATTAGAATCACAGCTTTTGTGTACTGTTAGGTTGAAGCGCGGTTCGATGGTGGGCGTTCGCGCTAGTAGTTCTTGCTGAATTGTCAACACATAAGTTTTGAAAGTCCCTGGCTGGGTCAGAGTACTTGTCAAGAGAGCCGATAGCGATTAGAGCATGACGAATAGCTGGATTTGTATGACAAAATCATAGCATCATACGTCGCGTGGTACCGGAATCGGACTCTGGGAAGTTCTCACAGGCAGTGCGGGACTTGGACAGGTCGAAATATTGATACTCTGTCGCATTTTCGAACGGTGATTTGGCAAATGCCTTGATTGGATATGCAAGAGGTATCATTGGAAGTAAATCACGCTTAGGGTTTGGCATAAGCTGCTTCTTCAGTTTGGCTTTTGGTGATATTGTAGCCATCACAGACGACGCCATGTTTCACGCAACGACCATGATGGCTTTTCTTCGTTACACTTCACTCGTCGGGACCTAGGAGGACCCCGAGACAGGAGCGACGGCCAAGAAGGGCGGGGACTACTAACTTGCACGTCAAACAGCCTGGTTTGGTTTTAGGATTTGATCTTCGCTTCACAATCACTGGACGGCCTTCCATGATAGCTTCTGATAGCCGGACATTGAAGATGTGAAGTCATTATAAGACTTGCTGTCCGATTACATTCGTGGATAATCTGACGTTACATGTGGCTGGGACTCTAGAAATAATTACGAGGTTCGCATTTTAATTGGTCCATTTCATCTTGGCGACCATGAATGCTGACACTGGCAGAACCAGGGTAACACCAGTACGCCCCCCACATATGTCCGACAGAAACTCTGCTAGACAACAACAAGTCGATCATAACTAAACGATGCCCATATACTTATAATCTCCACTTTGGGAAGACTGAGTAAACAAACATGTGGAGGTAAACTCAACAGCAAGCGCTTGATTGTTTTGCTCGCTTAAAGAAGCGACAGGGGACGAGCGGGGTAGTGTCCACTGTGAATATATGGTATCCTGATTCTCTCACCGGCACCTAAAGTATCTGAATTAGGACTCCAGGCCGAGACTTGACATACAGAAATCCTATCTCAGGCCATCTGCCGAAAGCTAGAAAATGAAGAAGTACCACGGATCGACTTCTGTACCACCAGGACAGGTCATTTCTCCGACCATAACTTCTTCTTTCTTGTATCACGAGTGTCTCCGTCGGCGAGACTTGGTCGGCATCACATGGAAATATATCTTCTTCAATACGTGATCGTATTATGGTCGTGGTTTAATGTACATACATATAGAAGGTTGGTCACTTTTCACCGAGCTTCTCAAAGACGTTAAAGCCCTCAGATTCTTTGTCGAATGCAGTTATCTGCTTCGATCCAAAAATGGCCCCACTCCTGTCTTTCTTAAGTCTTGCGACATACTTAATTGTCAATGTCAGTGCGACCCCATACTTCACATATGATGGTGAAGGGTTTCCCGCTTGTCACAATGTCGCAGCTGTGTACGAGCCAAAGTCAATTAATGAAATGGTCACCATTGTCAAAAGTGCCGCTGAGAGCAACACACCATTACGGGCAAGTGGCAAAGGTCACATGTGGTACGATACCATGTGTTCGGACGATAATTCTACTGTTATCATGCGTACAGAAGGTGCGAACGGAATTAGTGACTTCAAACTCACTGATGGAATTGGATCCGTGGTAATCGAAGCTGGCGTGACATTCTTCCAACTTGCTGAGTACTTGCACGCCAGAGATGCGTCCATGGGATACACGTTAGAGAATTGGAACATGACAATCGCGGGTGCTGTTGCGATGGGAGCTCACCGATCCTCCTTGAGGGAAGCATCAATGGTTGCAGCTGGAGTGTTGGAACTCGATATTATCGATGGTACTGGAACCATCCAAAAAGTTCTACGAGATGATACGAGCGACACTTGGCTTGCAGCTTCTACCAGTCTTGGATTGTTAGGGCCAATTGCAAGGATGAAGTTCCAGATTTATGACGACTTCAAGGTTAATGCACAGCAAACTGTGTGAGTATTCGTTAAGATTCATCACTGAAAAGTCGCTGATGATGCAAAGCTTGGAAGAGAAGGATGTACTTGAAGGCGATATCTATGGTCTCATTGCTCCGTATGCAACGGCAAACTTCTGGGTAATGTGAATATTTCGTTCGGTGATTTTCTAGACTGACAAAATAAAGTGGTGGCCATATCTCCGGAAATTTCACCATCGATACTATGATGTTGTCCCATCGAATATTAGTACTCAAGAAGGCTTTCAAAACACGTTCTCAATATCCAAGATCGAAGCTGACGCAGCCCGTATCCTTCTCGATAGTGGAAAATATCTCCCCACTTCCAACATGCTAGCGGAGACGATCTTCGAGGGCATTTGGGCGAAACCAAACTTCCGCGAAAAGTCTACGAACACTGAAATCTCAAAATGGCCAATCTACGGATGGAACTACGATGTTTTGATCGGGGGACTCTATCCCGACCAACTTCCAGAATGGGACTACGATCTCCACGGATACACGCTTGAGCTCGCAGTACCCGTGACGCTCGCTAACAAATTGTTGAAGAGGGTCAGGCAATTATTTGATGACGAGCTCAAGAAAGGTATCGTGATGACTTCGACATATCGAAGCGGTATCAACATCAAGTTTGGAAGGCCGTACAATGACTTCCTGGGTCAAGTATGGACAAACACGACTGATGGGTCGGATTGGTCGAAAGGCGCGATTATGTTTGACTTTCCTTCTTACTACCCCACGATTGGTGATCACAAGAGGTTTAATGAGCCGTTCTGTAAGGTCGCATCTTTCATTGTGTTTCGATTATCGCTCATATATACACTAGATCACAATTTGGCGACCGTCATCATCAACGAGTCTCCTTGCAGACCTCACTGGACGAAGAATAGCCGCGATGTTCTGAAACAAGCAGCTACGAAGCTAGATCCCAGCGTGAGTCAGATCACGGTAACTCTTGTACGAGAAACTGACATGAATAGCACATTGCGCGCTTTAAGGAAGTTCGCCAGAAATTCGATCCGAAAGGTATTTTCAAGAGTGTCGTTGGGGAGATCATTGGTGTCATGTAGTGAACGGAGGATTTGGACGGCGTTTGACGGGACTTCAGAACATTATTCTAGAAACGCAAAAGACGAAACACTGGTTCTGCCAGTCAAAGTGTAATCCTACATTATATCGCATTGTTTGTTGAAATAAAATTGGCTACCTCAGGAATGACCACTGTATTCCGACATCAATAGTCGATCATCGCAAGTGAGATCATTCGAATTGGGTCAAGGAATAATTCAAATCTAGCAGATGTAAATTATACACTTGTTCATAAAGCACGCCAATCCTAGTAGCAGTGTTGACCACCCCTTTCTGACCCGTTCGCAAGTGGGGGAAAGCAAGATTGATAGAAAGTTGTATGATTAATTAGGTGCAGAGGCACCGGAAATCTCTGCTATATACGTGGCATGACTGAGTACAGATTGTACGCACAGCAAAGCGTACTATACAGCACATGCTATATAGCCAGAATTCTTAAAGATTACTAGCCGGCCCACCTCCAGTTTCGCTCGGGGCTCGCTTACTGTCGGGGAAAGCGAATGTCACAGGCAAGCAAAACTGTCACAGCTCGGCCAAACTTCGGTCATTGGGTTTTGGTA
>JACBAH010007484.1:0-33153 GCA_014282315.1 Neospermospora avenae
GAGCTGTTTAGAGTAGACTGAGTAGTTTCCCCGTTAATTCTGTTAGAGCTGATTCATTGCGGTCTTGTGGTATTGTGGCATGCTTAATGCTTAATACTCGCGAAAGTAAAGTAATCACAAGGAGATGTGGGCATGAGAGAGTGAGGAGAGTGAGGAGAGTTGAATAATAAGCAAGGTACTGAGTGAGGATGAAACAGGAGTGTAGACGATACAGGGTAGATTCGCGTTGCTTTTTGTGATGTTGGCTGAGTTGCTGGTGGTTTAATGCGGATGAGGGTTTGAGGAGAGAGAAAGGAGGCAGGCTGGGAGCCTGAGAAGATAGGTGTGGTATGTTGTATGATGTGGCATGTGTGCTGATATCAGGACAGGATGGCAGTAAACTTGAATTAATCGAATAAGAGGGGAGTCCAGTACGTATGAGTGAGTTGTACTCGGGACCGTTTGCTGAAGGCTTTGAGAGGTTGCTCTTTATCGGATTGGTTATTGTAGGCTGTAAGTTGATAGTGTTGGGAGTGGAGGGGAAATGAGAATGTGGACGTAACTCCTGCCGCTAGTCGTTGATGTATATAGCGCTATACGCCCTACGAGGTAGTCTCGAGAGTCGATACCTGTTTTAGATTCATAAGAGTATACTTTCCCCCTGACTCTTCGGGATAGACTGGTATAGACGCATCATTACAACTTCTCGAACAAACAGAGAGAGAATTCGTCCGCGAGAAGTACAGTAACAGATTCGGAATGGCGCTAGTGATCTGCTTTCAAACTTTGGAATATTTGACATTTGTAAGATAACTGTACCAAGATGGTAAAAATTCGACGAGTGTGAAAACGGCTTCTGTGGGTTCGAATTGATCGGTCTGTAATGGTTTCTATAGAGTATATAGTAGGTGGGTTACGTTGAGCGGTACCGTGATGGCGAAGATGAGAGTGTAGTCAGTTGACAGCAAGGTTTCCGAACCTGATACGATGACACTCGCTTACTGGAACATAACAACACTTACTCTGACAATCTCAAATATCTAGCTATCAATCACTACTCCATAGCTCTCCTCCCCTCAAGATAATCTCTTTTTGCACAACTACAGCATTTCCTCTCTCAAGGCCATCTTCAAATTCCCGTCTTAATCAGTAACAGAGTCGGAAAGGCCGTATCTGGCTTGCCCACTTGTCATCTTGAGTTGCTGTAGTAAGGAATTGCAGATTTTTTTGATGAGAATCAAAAGAGGATATTGGTTTTACATTTTAAATTCTTGGGGCTAGAAGGAGATGAGAGTTCTTTAGTTCTTTAATCTAGGAGTAAGTCACTTATTGAGTGATTTGTTGGGTTTCGAATCTTTGGGAGCAGAGAAATCACTGGATTTGAGAGTACGGAAACAAACATAAAACACCCAGGGATTTGACGACTTTTGATTCCCTTAAGCTGAATGAAGTTGCAGTTGACTGGCGCAAGTAGGCAAGTTCAATACTTGGGCAATGTTTGATGATGATTTAAACATTTCCCATTTGATATCTCTTTCACAAGGCAGTAGGTAAGGTCCAGACTTTACTGAAGTCGACTAACCCTAAGGTAGTTGGTAGTTAGGTATACCACACTCCGTACATAGCACCCCACCCTAGGTAGAGAACAATTCAAGACTTTTGCATATTACAACTTGGGACGGTACTATTACATTCAGGCTTTTGAAGCTATGCGAGCTGCACGGTACTACTGCGTAAAAACCAAAACACGGGCTGTATAGAATCAAGGGAGGATATAATCATAGAATGAAAGCAATGATGTACTTGATAGCAGTCAACTCTCAAATCGAGGTTCCGATAGAACCTGTAATTCTCACACGTAATCTATTCATCGTACCGATTCATACGTGTGGTTTCCTGCTTATGCTTGTACGATTTGTACTGAAATTAGTTCGGCGGAGGGACAATCGAGTTCTCGACTTCCGAATGAAAATGGAGAATTTGGAAGAGAAAATTGTAATAATTAGATAGGATTTCGTGGCTTGTAAGTTCCGTTCTACCTCCTCGCAGATATTCTCATGCGGAAATGAATGAAAACTACGGAACGCCAAAAATCCAACTATCAAATACAAGCATCTTATAGTAAAAAGACTTGAAACAACTTCAAGAAGGGAACGACTCCGAGCCTATGACTTGATATTGGCGTATTATAACTTCCTGCTTTGTAGTACAGATGCCAAGCACCTACTGGAATGGGGGCTGTGTGGACTGTTAAACGTGAACCTAGACACTAAATGGTATCCTAAAGAGTTCTGCTACACGATGTCACCTTGGATATTGGATTTAGCTACCTGTAAATTGACATAAAATTCCTGAAAAAGGATATCGCAGCTCGAACCACTCAGCACATTTCTGTAATAATATCTCGTAGACATTATGCATTTGGTACTTTCGTTAGGGTGAATTAGCGTCCTAGGATTCGGTGCATCGTATATACAGTCTACCCAAATCGGCTCGACCATGTGAATCGGAGCTTTGCGACCTCCTTAAGCTAAATAACACAGACAGTCAGGGCTATAACGACGTAGGCGAGAACTGCCGATGTAGAAGGAAACATTGACCTAGAAACCAAGAGACTGGCTTTGTGACTTGGACGTAGATCTATTCCGCCTGGTGAGTCTGCTGAAAACATAGGAGGTTGAAAGATTCCAGCCACAAAAGTAGTGTTGAAAAGACGGCGTACGAAAGAAATAGTTTCGCGACACCATCGAACTTGATAATCACAAGCAACGATGAAAGTATTCTACACATCCGTCGTACAGTATCTGAAACTACTCAGAGCCTTCCCCTAATAAGGATCTTTCCCAACACTTATAACAAGATCCGAGTCAATCTAAAGCATTCCAAACTAGTGAACATCTTTATCACTCGAAGGAGCACAAGCGTAATTTTATAATCGCCACTCAAAAGATCCATGCAGTAGCACCGAGAACGAATGCTTATTTCTGTTTGTATGTTCAAGTAATATGTTATGGTTTGCGAGCATGTTTTCCGTCTGATCATGATCCGCCGATTGATCGTGTGTGACCTAAATTCATTTCAATGGCAATAAAAGAATCCAATGGACCCTACTCACTATATAGAGTATGGTAGGACTTATTGTAGAAAGAAGCCTCGATATTGAAGTAATTCAATCATAAAATTCCGCATTCGCTTGAGTACATTGTAAACTACAAAAGATCATGCTCCATATCCCATTCCATGTCACGCGCCACCCTTCGACAAAATTAGAATCCGCCGTTAGGATGAATCAACACCTTTGTGTATCCATCCTCTCGTCTGTCAAACTTCGTGTAAGCACCTGGCGCCTCATCGATACCGATCTCGTGAGATACGACGAATGAAGGCTTTGCACGACCTGAGATGATCATATCTCGGAGGTAGCGATTGTATGCCTTGACATTGCATTGACCAGTACCGATTGTGAGTCCCTATTGGGCTTGTTAGCCAATCTCACAACACAATTTAAAATCTATTCAATGGAATTGTAAAACGAACCTTTTCAAACAGCTTTCCGAAACTGATCAACAACATTCCTTGTCCGGCGTTGGCATCAGGCGCACCAGGATCGTTAGGTACGTATAGACCTGGAACTCCAATGCCTCCAGTGGGTCTTGTAACCTTGATACAATTCTCCAGCACAATACTTGGGACCTCCTTCTTCACATCCTTTGCACTGCTCGCCTGATACCCAACAGCATCAACACTTCTATCCACCATACCTCCATTCTGTTTAATGATTTCTTCGACCGCGTCAGACTTGCTAAAATCAATGGCGATACAGCCAATTTTCTCAGCTGCTTGAAGACGTTCCTTGACGGAATCGACGACGTAGACTTGAGATGCACCACGTAGGACGGCGGAGTAGGCAGCCATGAGACCGACTGGTCCGGCACCGAAGACGGCGATGGACTCTCCGGGCTTGAAACCGGAGAGGACGACACCGTGCCAGCCGGTTGGGAAAATATCAGCGAGGAGGATGAAATCAGCTTCGTGTTCTTTGCCGGCTGGGAGGGGAAGGCAGTTGAAGTCGGCAAAGGGCACGCGTACGTATTGGGCTTGACCTCCTTGGTAAGGTCCCATAGCTACAAGATCATGTGTCAGCCAGAGACATTCCCCTTATGGATCTTAAGTTTCGGGATCCCAAGAAGAGTTAAACATACCGACATATCCGTAAGCACCACCTGCAAATCCAGGGTTGACACCAGTACAGAATGCAGTGCGTCCTTCTTCGCAGTTTCTGCATCGTCCGTCGGCTACGTTGAATGGCATAACTACTCGGTCGCCTTTCTTGAGGAGTGAGACACCTGAGCCAGCCTCGATGACAATACCCATGTTCTCATGACCTGTGCATCGTTAGCTTCCATTCAAACTCGACAGCGGCAAATCAATTGCGCAGTTCTTACCGAAGCATAGACCGCCTTTGGCAGCAGTTCGTCCTTGGTACACTGTTGATAAGAGTCAGTACTTGCATTTTGAGGAAGTGATCACTTGTCAAGTTACAGAAGGTGTGGACCGCTCTGTCACATGTCCTGGCTTAACTTCAGTTGGAGAATCAGAGAGACCTACTATGTAAATCGGAGCCACAGATGGCAGCTGTTGTCACCTGGACTAATGCATCATCGGGATGCTCGAGCTTTGGCATAGGAAGCTCCTCAATTGTGACCTTGAATGGTTCTATCGAACTTCATCAGTACTAGTTCCATCCTTTCAAAACTCTTGATAGCATTGATCACCACACAAGAGCGCCAAAAAGGGAGACAGTATGCACACACCTTGATAGACAACCGCCTTCATGGTCTTAGTTTCGGTTTGAGTTTGCGACATGGTTGAGTTTCGGCTTCGCTAATTCCTCTTCCTCTGGATTGATTCTTATATGTCTAAATGTGATTCTCATTCCAGACCAGATATTGAGTAGAGTAGAAGAGGAATAAAATGCTTGATTTACTTCTAATAGTCTTTGAGAGAGAGGAGGAGGTGATCAACCCCTTTATCACCTGTTGCACTCTCTGCTAGGAGTTCTACCCTTCCCCCTTCTAACCCCTCACTTACCTCATCCGTACTATCCGTCAAGCTTACCACCTGCCAATTTGTGCCAAAACAAGCCAGTACACGCCAATCCGAGTGAGCTCATGTAACCAAGCTCGACTGGCTTGAGTCTCGATTCAACCCCGCAATGCGGGGTACACCATGGCAGACTGGACGATTGCTGTGCGCGCTGCATAAAAGCCCCCAAGGACCATGAGGCGTACCTATGGTTCATTATGTCGCATCCGTGGTTCTGTAAGGCGTTCTGCAAGCCAGATATCGAAACGGTTGTCTGGGCAAGTCTAGACTACATCTGTATCTTTTCGGGCGTGCTATTGGCATCTTGAGAGGCACAGAGTCGTCTGGACGAAGCCCGGAATTCGTCCGAAGCTAGCCTCGGCCATGTATCAAATCATCTTGTCCCTCATTCTCAACGAAGCGTATGCGATTGTGTCGGCGATAATAACTTGTGGGGTTGCTTACAAATTAGCACCGAGCGAAAAACGGACGAGTTGAAGATCGCGGCGGGGTAAACACTGTCCCGCGCAATTCTTGCTTTCTAGAGTATATATTTTGATGCAGAGAAAATTCCTCCTAACTTACACTTTTAAATCCTAAAGTATTGACCGAGAAAAATACTGTCCAAACCTTTCCAGATTTCAAAAAAAAAGACATCGGACTATCAATTATACCGAGCATTCAAAAAAACATGTCTATTCAAGTTGTCGCCATTCTCACCCCTGCTCCTGGCAAGGAGGCTCGTGTAAGGTTCTACCATTCCTGGCCGGAGATATGTCGTGAAGTGGTATGAGAAGTCTAGTGCTGACATTTTACCCCTCGTTCAGCTCAAGGAGCTCCTTAGTGGGCTCGCTGAGAATGTTGAGAAGAACGAGAAGGACGTCGTAAGTCTAGCCCCCACCATTGTATTGAGGAATCCCGATTTTAACGTTTCCATTCAGTCCAAGTACCAAGTGTTCGAGCAATATAATAGCGAAGGCGTGAACACGCTCGTTGTTGAGGAGACCTGTAGGTCTTGCTTTTCCTTCTTACCACTACAGGTCCGAATGTCGGAAGACGGTTCACTCGGAAGTGGTGCGGTAGTTATGATGCTGATGATTATTATAGATGACAATCAAGCCGCCTTCGATGCTCACTTCAAGACTGAGTACTTCCAAAAATTAGGAGCGGCTGTTCAGGGCGAAGGACTTGTTAGCCAAGCGCTTGATATCAAGACAATCAAGCCATTCGCTGGGTTCGCTTCCAGATAAAGATTGGAGTCCGAAGAGACCTTGTAGGGATTGTCGAAACTATATAATCAATAGGAGCTGATCACATGTCTCCCAGCGTTGACTGAGTGTAGTCCCACGAATGGAGCGTTGATGGAAAGTGTACTGTCTTTCCCTCCTTCCTAGATACATACTTGTTGTCTCTTATCAGCTCCTTCGATAGTTTTATCTTCCAGGTCACATCTGATGCATAATGACATACATTTCATCATTCTCATAACATACACATTCCAGCAGCAACCAGCAGGATACTCGATAGCATCACAAACTGTATGTTCCCGACCTGCACGCCAGCCGCAGTACTCTTCCCACTGCTGTTAGTAGCTGCCTTCGCACTACTATCAACACCCTTTGCCTTCCCTAGATCCATGCCCATCTTCATACAAGCATCTACAAAAGTCTGATTACTTCTAGCTTTATCGAGACTCGCCTCCGCATGCTTGACCTCCAGCTCGATTTTCTCCAGCTTCGTGGAATTTCCTTCCGTCACTTGATCCAGCACAGTCTGGTTCTCAGCTTTCGCGATGAAATCCAGAGTCCTCATCATGCCCTTACATTCTTGCTTCTGAAGGATTGCTGGACAAGCAGCTTGGAGAGTGGAATTGCTCGTTAAATTTTGCAACTGGGTAGATGCGCTTGGAACTTTAGCTTGAATAGCAGCTATCCTCGTAGCATTATTCTCAGCCTTCTCAGCTACTGCTGTGGCATTTACTGCAAAAGCAATGAAAGCCTGTAACCCGACCGTTTCTAAGCATTGGTCTTCCTGTTTCTGGGCGGCATCTATGATGGCGCAATCGGATACAAGCGTGGTGTTGCTTTGTAATGTGGTGAGCTTGTTAGAGGCGGCTGAAGCATCAGCCTGCATTTCGGCGATCATGGCGGTATCATTCCGGGTAAGGCTCTGGAGTTGTGTCGTGTTAGAGGTGAGGGAGATGATCCATTTCAATTTGCGCATTTGCTGGCATTGTTGTTTCTCGGTGAGCGATATGGCGCCGTTCGCTGTGACTGTAGACGCGAGCAGGACGGGGATGAGGAAGGATTGAACATGCATCTTGACGAAAGGAATAGATTGCACGGGACCGGCCGATGAGAAGATATGGAAGCGAAAGAATAAATGAATGAAGGATAGAGGACGCGAGAGTAAGAGATAGGATATGGAGAAACAGGAGTTGCCTAGTCACTGCTAGAACCTAGAAGGAGTGTTCGTTCCACATCTAACGCATTGAAGTTGCTAACTTAGTGGATGCCAAGTTTCGAGAAACGCTTATCCAGGCTCTGCTTCAAATACGCGTTCTTCGATCCAGCCAGTAGACTAGATCAGCACGACGTCAAGTAGCCTAACTCCGAGTTCATCTGAGAAGACGAGACGGTAGCTCGGAGAGATTGGAGACTCTCGTAGGCTGCGCCATTTACATTATGAATAGCGAGATACATCTTATATTAGAGGTCAACTTCATCGTTTTCGCAAGGAAACTTAGTCGTGTGTACTTGGTTTCTCTGAGGGTCTGAATCTATATGTCTATCAATATAGGCCTATATCCGACCAAAATTCCCCCGTGAACCCACTCTGGACAAGTTCCGACCCACGAAGAAATCGAGCAGCGCACAGATAAAGTATTTTCCCGCATGAGACTTTAGATGTCGGGCATAAAGGTCCAGATGGGGAGTTGAAACAAAGAGGATAAATGGGATCGTTAAGCGAGGCTTGGTACATGCTTTTCGCTAGACTCGATACAGATGTCAGGTGCTTAATTAGATTCAGCCAATTGTATAAGGGTTTGGATGCCCAATCATTTTTAACATACATTTTGCTGGAAGTCTTGAAAGTCGTATGCAACTATGCACGAGTTTGCGAATTTCATGTTGAGTCACGTGGTATAAATGGCCCCCACAGTATTGGGTTTCTACTTTCTGGCTTATCTAGCTCGCCAGACTTCAATCAAATAAACACTTGTCAGAAATGCATACAAGGTCAAATGTTTATACTAGGCTGGATATTACGTGACACTCTTATCGGAAGGCTGCGGAATCTGCGGCGCGCAATTCCTTTGAGACGCTCGCCAGGCAAAATGCATGTGATGGCGCCTGTCTCTCTTCAGATAACAAAAGTCCTCCCTTCGCTTTCCCTGTACACTATCACAACCACAAAAGCAAGCATAACATAGTAGCACGGGTACAAAAGCTCCGGCTTCACCGCTTCAAGATGGCACCAAATGCAAGATTGTGCAGGTCATAGGTAAGTCCTTATCTTGGCAGCTGAAAGCAGGAACATAAACTGATGACGTACGAAGAGCGTGAGCTACAAGCTTGTGGTACAGCTGAACACTTCACACCTCCACACAAACTTCACGATATCAGGATTCTTTGATCGAAAGTATAAATCGTTTATCCACAAATATGGTTCTCGTCAGGCACGACATTCCAGTGCGGTCGAAAGCCCTCCAAACTCAGAGCAGTTCGAGTGCTGGATCTAGTGATGAGAGGTCTTCTGCGCAAGTTTCCTTATCAGATGAACCACATGTATCAGCATTCCGGGTCCAACCGCAACTCACAAACAGCTCATATGATAGATGGGATCAATCATCTCGGTGGTCTTCTCGCCCGTATCAGACGCAACTGGCGCTTTTAGAACAGCAGAACATGAAGCGACTTTTGGCTGTTCGAAAGGAACAAACCGAATTGCAGGCAAAGGAGGAGCGCGATAAGCGAATCAACATCGATAGGTCGAAAGACACAAACGCTTCATCCCGCGAGGATTGCCGTCTACAACAGATGGCGTCAGAGCTCGAGAATGCGAAGAGGTTGATGGGAGTGCGGCCACAGATAACCACACATGGAAGTGGGTCACGTAATCAAGGACAAGATGCACAATCGTCTGTTGGAGGTTTCCGAAACCAGACTCAAATCTCGCAATTGGCTCAGCTGAAGATGTTGAAAGAGGAGGATGAAAGACGGCTGGCTGTTGCTCGTGTTGTAAATCCGAGGCCGAATCGTCATGACGACCCAGTCCTGGACAAGTATCGGTCTGCACCACAGGACATACCTATCATGACTGAAGTTAATTGGGAAAGGGATTCTTTGCCTGTCGATCGAGGTGCCACATCAGGAGATGAGACCCATTGGGTAGCTCTCGAAGGCCGACGTAGAGAAGACTTTAAAGCGAGAAGTCAGACTGAAGTCGAATTTGGACACCAGCGATCTCGGTATCTGAGTGAAGAAGCTGAGATGTCGAGATTCTTGGGAAAGGACTTTCCTGGCGCACCTGGAAGTTCGTGTTCACCGCCAGAGTTTGGCCATTCTCTGGTCTTTAAAGCAGTTCCTCGGCCTGATGTGGAGTTTGATGATTTGTATGAGCGTTGACTGAACCGAGGCGTTGCTTCTGAATCTTTTGAGAGCGCCTTTGAGCTGCTAGTCTTGGGAGATGCTATGATGCGGTACTTTGTGACAGGCTCAGAACAGAAGTGTTTGTCAGGACTTACATGGTGTCACGTGGCTATTCATCGGGTTTCTTTTTGGGATGTATTTGGCGTTTCTAGCAATTATGACGCAGCCGAGGATCGTGTTGAATAGAGCGAGGAGTTTTCGGCTTTATACACAGTAATGCCAATATAAAGTCTTCTGTGAGAAAAGTTTCAGTCTACCACATCACGCAATGTTCGGTCTCATTGGTGCTGAGACTCAAACATGTACCCACAGACAGTCTGATTATCTGGTATCATTTGACAATAGTTCAAGGGAGAGCTAACTATATAGCATCAGGAGTAATTACAGAATGAGAAGGTTCATATCTTTTCAAACTGCTCAAGTATATCTGCTTTCACAAGTATCAACGATGCGCATCATTTTATGCTATCTAAGCTCGCGCAAGTTGTACCTTGTTGGTCTCTGCGACCAAATTCCGGCACAGAAACTGATGCATTAATGCTGTAAACGAAAAAAGAAGCAATAACTTTAGGCATTAGGGTAGACTAACAACGCCATCCATTATGTACATGCATCCCCCGCTTGTGATATTATCAGGACAGATCCAACAGTGATATTTTATTCACCTGCAGCCGACATTGCCCAAAGCAGGCTACCAGACCTTAGTCTAGTTTTCAGTTGTTTGTTAAGTATCGATGGCTGGTCTAGGAGTAGCGGAAATTTACGTCAACATCTATCAACCTGTATTGGTAGAACTCTGGATTAATCAGTCAAGTATATCAAGGCAAATCAATGCCAAGAATTAAGAAATTGGCCCTACATACCATCACTGCCTTCTTTGCTCTTCCCATCTACCCATCCAACATGAACATAGTTGGGAGGTCTGGACTGACGGAAATATCGAATTCGGAATCAGGAAGTGATAGGTCGACCGCAAAGAAAACTAAATTATCTAGAGTGCGAAAGACAGGGCAAGGGTCGTTAGCTGGGCGATTTCGCCCGGCTATTGTATGCTAGAGCATAAAAGTCGATCTGCTGACTGGCTTCCATACTCAATACGAGGCGCAAACTGAAATACATCTTCATAAACAAGGTCGAGTCTGTTTCACCATTTGGCAGCATCGAACCGAGATACGAGACGTTCATTACAGCGTGATTCATTCACGACGAACTGATTCATTGGTCTAGAGCCCATTATGATTTCGACCCCGATTATGATCCTGAAACCTCGCTGGACGTTGTTGGTAACGACTGACGGTTAACGGGTGATTCTTGTCAAATAGCCAATGATGAAGAGCCCTCTCAGGTTCTGCTTCTTCTTGTAGTATCTAAACAGGCTCTTGACAGTGTTTGATCCTTCGTGATTTAAATCAGAAAGTTGTCAAGCGAGGATTTTTCTTGCAAAGTTTTGTCCGGATACGGTAGTACCTTCTGACATGTCCGATTTTAGGACCACGGCATTCGGGTTGCGGACTCTTTGACTTTTGCACTTATAATCGAGTCATCTAGATCAATACCTTCATTGCGGATTATTGCTTTTGCTTCACATCTTTCCTACTGTACGACTGGAAGATCTCATTCGTAGCCAGGACTGACAGGAACTCGCGCGCATTCTGATGTTCTTGTGCTAATGATTCTCTGCTTAAGCGAGCGAAGCGGAATCCCTCCGTCTCTGCTTATATCCACTTGACTACTTTGTCCCTCCAAGGAGCCCCTGGCATGTGAATCCACCTCGCCCGCACACATCAATTCTTTCAATTCCCGATTCTAAGATTTTCTTCATTTAATTCAATAAGAACCCTGGGTCATGTGAACAGCAGAAGACGTTGTTTCTTTCAAGCGTTTGTGGTTTAGTGGTAAAATCCATCCTTGCCATTGGTCAGCTATATGATCAATCAACTTGGATGGGCCCCGGGTTCGATTCCCGGCGAACGCATATATTTTGGCGATTACATTTTTTGCAATTCGCAGGATTTCGAGTATAGTTTCTTCATCGCTTTCGAACGGGACTTTCGAATTGTTCAACTTATCAGCGAAGTGAATTGTTTTTGCACGTAGTGTTGCTCAGTCGTACTTGCTGCAGGTCCCCATTTTTGCTTCAATAGAAATATGGACCAAGGAATGTCTGAATTTCGACATGCCGGCGAGTACAGACAGGGCTCGCTTAGATCGAGAGCCAAGCGAACTTCTTCGAATAGGGCGAAAACATTAAATATTATTTGTCGGTGCTGAATGACCCTGGAGTCTAATGATTGTGTATAGAAACGACTGAACAGAATCACTTAAATTATTAAACTTCGCTTTAGAGTAGGAACTAGTACTATGCACAGACGCCAAGTCTTCAACCTCCCAGCATGCAGGTGGTGAGACGCATCGCGAGTCAGTCCTCTCTGGTTTCTCAAGACTCATTTTAGGTTTTGAAGAAAAAATCACATGTAGGTAAATTAGACTTGCCCTTTAATTGCGCGTTTTTGTTGTCTCGTGTCGTCCGAGAGCACTAGTATGCACTATAAGCTAGATCTTCCTAAGCACATATGCTGAGCTGATTGATTGACGACGAAGTAAATGGTTCAATATCATATAAGAAGAGAAGGAGCACTCTGAATATTTCATCCTTCCCAAACTCATGGTGTGATGTCTCTTACATCCGGCATCAGTCCTCCCATGTATCGTTACGACTCAGCAGGGACAATCTAACAGAACGTATTGAAACTGGCAACAACAATTGGAAATCTACGGCGGTTACTATTGCTGAGAACAGGACGGCATCGTGGCAGATAGAGAGCTTAGGTATACATCAATGCAGAACTGTTCTTTCTCCCAAGATATTTGCGGCTGCAAGGTTCGGCTGCGGGATTGTATAAAGAACTTACAGGGAAAGATCAAATTAATATATTACTACCTCTCTATATATCAATGTGAGCTTTCAGATTTTGTAATGGTGGTTGTCTGTGTTCAATCTTGATCTGGCAGTTGCTCCTAGCAATTCTATTACAGCAAACTTTTCTCATTCTAATCTTCTCCGTGACCCCGGCTACAAAACCCACGCACTCGACGGCATTCACAAATTAGGAGGGAGCTTATTGCAAATTTCTTCAGATAAGTTACATTATATTGCTTCCTTTGAATATTCTCTGCATCTCTATCCCATATATTTCTTCCCCTGGTCAACATGCCTCCAGCTGAGGACCAGCTCGATTCGCTTATTCAGATACCAAACAATTGAAGCGATCAAAACAAAGAATAAATACAACCACAACCAAAAAAAAGTGTAAAAGAACCAAATATAAAATCAAAATTCGTGACAATCCACTGCTGACCCGAAGCATGATAGAGAAGTAGATAGGGTTGGGAAGCAAAACTACAGACTACTCGCGATGAGGCGGATATGAGTATCCGACCGAGAAGCAAGTAGTCTGTTAGAAATCATAAGCTTGTTATGATCTTGAAGAGGCTCACCGTGGCGTAGAACGTGGGCGTCGATGACGAAAAGCTCTATTTGTCTACAATTAGCTCTTGACGTTTTCACTCCCACCATTAGCTGAAAGTGAAGTTAAAGTTGAAGGTGAAGAGATAAGGTGGGATTCGTGGTGGGATTGCGGTATTGAGTTCGCTTGCTCAGAGGACTATGCTAACCTCTCACGATAATTAGCTCCTGTCCTCCACTTCATAAGGGAAGCAAGAATGCCCTTTTCATATATTTTTAAAACTTTTCGTAATGTAACGTCTGGAATACTTCCTTGGCGCAACTAGAGTTACGTGTTTTCCAAGACCTGGCACTGTCCACACTCACGGATTAAACAGGCAGTGAAACACATATCAAGCCGCGGAAATAATCAGATATTAGTGACCAACACAATAGGACACATCGATAGAAGTCTCTGTACAATGTGCAGGGACCTGTGGGCATGACGCCATGTTAAGAATATTGAGAACTTGGGTAATCGATATCGGCGGATCAATGTTTCTCTGACTGTTAATTGCATTCATAATCAGCGCCAAAAATATTCAAAGTGCTCATGCCAAAGTTAACCGTCACAAATCTCCACTCAGCGTATCTGCCGCGACGTTTTCAGCCGTGAAAAATTCCTTGGTTCTACAAGTGTTTCAAAAGAGGGATTTTCGGCTTTATCATTTCATTATTCCAGAAGTCATAGGTTCTTATCAATCGTCCATGCCACGCTAGCTACTCATATTCAAGAGGTGAAAGCAACTTCCCTCTTAGTACCAGCCTCAAAACTCTTTGCGGCAGCAACAACAGCAGGGAACCACTTCGCCGTCATCTTAACATCGCCACCTCCGTTCGGATGAAGCCCATCTCGGGTATCAGAAGTACTGCTAAAACCAGTGTTCTGATCAACAACCGTAATAGGGGACTGAGTGGTGCTCAAAAATGCGGCCCAGGCGGGGATCGCAGCGTTCAAAGCCTTAACACCAGTTTGGTAGTAGCTAGGAGTGGCTGGGATGATTTTGGCAACCTAACGAATGTCAACTTAAGCGTGCCATGGTTCGAAAGCTCCGAGAGCAGAAGTACACGAGCTACTAGGCAGTGGCTTACAATGATCTTCATCTTCGGGTTACTCGCTCTCATATCTCCCACCAGCTTGGTAAACGCCTTGATAATATTCGCCGTTGTCTGCTGATTACCCACATCATTTGTCCCAAGATGCATCGTTACAATGTCTGAGGGATTTTGCTTCAACCATCCAACCAACTGGTTTTTATTCGCAATATCGATCGCTTTGAAGCCGCCATGTCCTTCATGATTCCTATCATAGTTCGTGGTTGAGCAGCCGGACGGGCTTTGGTCGCTGGCGGAGCCAACAAAGTCGATGTTGGAGTAGCCGGCGGCTTGAAGTTGTGTCCAGAGGAGACCGCGCCAGCAGGTAATTTGCGTGATTGAGTCGCCGAGGGGCATGTAGCGGATCTTAGGTTTTGTTGTTTGAGCACATGTTATGCTGAGGAGTGCGAGGAGGGAGATGGTCCTAAGCAAGAACATCGTGAAGACTTTACTGGAAACGTCTTGAGTAAGATTCGATTGAATAGATTTTGGAGAGGAAATGCAGTTTACGGACGAGATATCGAAGAATTATATGTAATCGAGCTTAGTCCGACGGCATTTCAATATCCCAGCAGTCCTGTAGTAGGGTACCACGTCCATGACAAAACAGCCAATGATGCCTGTGTGCTACGTGTTTACGGAAAATAAACATCGGAATCAAAGCTTTGATATGGCGGGGGAAATTATCCACCAAGCGACAAGAATGAACACCGCCGTCACTTTGTTATTTATCCCATCTCGGTTGCATCGCGTGGACTACTGTCATGATATTTGTGTCAATATACACGAAACGAGTTGTGGATACTGCGATTCGCCAAGTCGGGATTTGAGCCTGAATACACTGTCGTAGATTTCTTGCAGCATTCCACCAATAACATATTCTTCTAATTTGTAGGAGCATGTAAATCCTTAGAAAATAAAGAGTCTGATGGCACCTGAGCGATTGGATTACTTGTTTAGACATCTGACTCGCCAATTGGGAAGCAGCCATATCACGAGCGGACAGAAGGGTGAAATCAAGTCTTGTGCAATGCTCAATGAGGAGTGGGTAGCGAAGTTTGGTAATGTTGGATCACATATACTATCGAGTTTTTTATTTGTGCCGTTTGATGGAATTCCCCAGAATTGACTGTTAAAATGCCTGCTTGTCCACGGATGGTTCAGCTCATCATAGTCCATTGAAAAGGTAAAGGAATAGCTATGCGAACTATGACTTCGGAGTTATAGGGATCACTGCTGTCAGCTGAATGCCCCACTAGAAGACATGATTGATTCCAGCCTGCCTCATAACAACTAATAAATAGTTAACTACTACCTGCATAAGTCCAGAGGAACTTTACAATTTAATCAGTTCTACTAGGTCAATTTGTTTTATAGCTAAATTCTTCTTTAAAAAAGTACCTAGGTTTCAAAACCAGGACACGGACACCGAAAATCGCTATTTATAGTAGTTAAGCGAATTTTGGCTAAATTACACCCAAGTCCTCTACGATCGTCTGGTTATCAGCGAATATATCAAACCTTCTCATCGCTAGAATATATATGAAGTAGGTACCTTAGGGCTATCAGAGGATAGAATTATTTTGGCACCAATCTCGTCCATCGCAGAAGCGTGCATGTTGAATTGTATTCTTTCCAGATCAAATCTCGGAATAAAATAGTAGTAATTATTCATAAGCACGCAATTTCTCTCTCCTCGGATAGCCGAACTTGAGCTGGTGAAAACGACTAATGTGAGGCTGACTATCCAAAATTCCAGCGAAGCATGCTACGAGGCAAAGTTGCTCTTTCGCAACACCAAAGAGTGCGTGAAAATAGCGGACGTGAAGTCTTGATAGCAAGAGGCAGGTGGGGTCTCTTGAGGGGCTCCCTTGAGGTAGGCGAGAGACAGAGTAGTGTCAGATATCAACAACGGGATGCTTTTTGTGTTGCCGTGTTTATAAGTCGCTGCCAATCTACTATGAGTGTGGTCTCGTAGATCTTTGCGGTATGTCTTCAGACTCTTCACGTAATCAATTCTCCCTCGATTTGGACGATTGCACGACTTCAAAATCATACAATTCCTAGTGTCGCAATGACAACAGAGTCTATAAACTCGAATCAGAATGATTCGATGATCGCATGAGCTTGCTTTTATTTGACCTGAGTGCATGACCGCACACTCGATACTCCCATGCTATCTCAGCGCAAAGACTTTTCGATTGTTGAACATGCAAATGAAGAGAGGGTCTTAGAAAACTTGCCTCTCTGCTTCACGTCCGTAGTAGTCAATCACTTAAATAGTATCAAATAGTCCTTTCACGAACCTCCTCGCAGCATATAATCGAGATGAGCCAATATTGGGTGGCCTGGGCCTCAGCTGTGTAAACTCTCGCAGTGAAGTCTGCCATTGTATTTCCGAAGCGTTTAAGAGAAACCGCAGCAGCGAGGGCTGGGTCAAGCCCCTCATTGATACGCCTAGCCACATTTCCTATGTTGCTCTCGGCCGCTTCGATATACAAGCCGTGTTTCCTGGATATTCTCGGACGTTGAGCTTTCCTTCAGGTTTGAAGGCGAACAACAGTTTATCTGCTTCCATAAGGGCCGAGGAGGCATTGGTATGGAATCGGTCGATGAGCTGTACTCACTACTCGTTAAAGTCATGTATTATTCTAGTCTTAACTTCACGGTCTAGACTAGTGAACCAGATTTCGGCCTGCCCTTTCATACACAGGGGTAGGGTAGCTAAAATACGCGGTGCTCCGTAAGAGGAAGCCAGGAAATCGAGTTTTTTTGTATAGGCGTAAGCTGATGAAGAACCGTCGTACGTCCCGACTTCATCAACTCGTAGACCCTTGATGCCTTCGAAGGTATAACCCTGGCCATTTCGGCTGTGAAGGTATCGAGTATAAGGTTGATCCTCCCGGCCTCGAGTGTATAGGTTATTGCCTTCTGGCCCATCGTATTCTTCTCTGCGTGGGTAGTGGTGGTCCACGAAGGTGCAGGCCTACACTTCCTTTGCGAATCGAGTCAGTCATCCCGATCTCCGCATCAGCTGTACAGCTTTCAATACTCCAAAGCAGGTACCAGCATGTAAAACCACATCTTTGGCTATTCCGTACGAAAATGAACCTCATACGTATAAACGAACCTTAAACCCTCTTGCGGAGTGGACAGAGGTGAGGTATTAAGAAAGGATGGCTGGGAGAATTAATATAAATATTACTGCACATCAGAAAAGAAGCTGCGGGAGGGAATCGATTTACACAAATATACGGTACACTAAAAATTCCTCGTGGCTCCACCAAAAATAACCTGCGGATATAAAGGCAGCAGGCAACTAGGACGTTGACGTCTAGGTCTATTACTCCTCGCTAAGCTCATATACATCGACGTACAGGAATGTCTCCGGCTTGATTCTTCAAGTGCAGGTAGAGTTCTTAATAGTGAGGAACGTTGTTTGGAAACTGATAATGAATGCTGACGAAATGAAATGGTAAGTAATGGGAGACAAATAGAAACATGCAACGCTAATACTGTGTCGCTGTAAACAGTAAAAGGCAATGATTCGACCATAGAATCGTGGATGACAATGACGAGAATATAGACAACACTTCTCTGAAACTCACATCAGCTTGCTGCTTCAAGCTTCTCATCATCCGCAGGGTAGAGATTGTACCTTTGGGGGGTTGGGTATGAGTAGCAGGAACTCTTCCCATTCCAATAATTGTCGGTCTCGTGCAAAGGGGCTGTGCTGTATGGGGAGACAAGGATATACTTTTCGAACGCTTTCCTCAAATCTTATGCAACTGAATTCTCGGGCGCTCGGGCGCTATGGGGTACTGCTTGCTGAGCCTGGAGAAGAGAGTTCAGGTTTCTTGCTATACCAGGAGATGCGCTTGCCTAGAGCATTCCAATCAAAGCACGTGATATAACATTCGCATATTGGTCGGCAAGGAATTTGGAATCACCATTTATCATATAAGTTTCCAGGTAGATCTTGCTGCGTAAGCTTACGTTGCACGTTAGGCCAAGGGACCATTCGAGATCTGCTTACAAAAGTCTCAAATCATGTGACTTTAGTATAGAGGAGTCGCCCTGGGTGAAGATGTGAGAGCATAATCCCCGCGAAATGTTTATCCAGAGATTTGAAACAACTCTTGCTGTAACATGCACAGCATTCCGTGACTGGCAGGCACAACTCATTTCAACCAGTATTGACCACACGTGACTCTCTCTCCTATTGGCGTAGCCGAGAGTCGGTTAGCTTAGCGGGTAAGCATGTTTTGATTTCCATGACACATCAGTATTTTCTGTGCAACAGTCGCGCTAACGCCAATCTGAAAAACAGCCATGTGGACAAGTGTAGGATTTTGGAAGTGTTTCTTGTAGCTTGTATCGGATTTTGATGGAAACCTAAGGATTTAAGTATCGAAGCAGTGCTGTGACGGTACCAGAGCTGGGTGCAGTTGATGACCTTGCTGGAGTGTTGGCCTGATGCTCAGCGGTGATTTCTTTTTAGTAGGTCGAAAGATGAAGTTGGTGATTTATGACGTGAGGTCATCAATTTTCTTGACCAAATGGTATAGCACGTAAATGAGTTCAAGCCCTCGTTCGCACGATGTTGCCGATATACTTTGTTACGTTGCATCGCATCAATCGTGATGGTTGCGCCAGACTGATTCAACTGACGCGGAATAGTCACAGATTAGCCGGTGACCGAAGAATGTCCAGGACCTCGCGAATATTCGAAAAAACGTAGTATGCCATTGAAATTCAAACGTTTTGCGCAGTAGGCTCGTTGCGTTGTTGATATAGTTTCTCGTAGAGATAACCATTAGGTGCTCCCGACGACTGCCGACGGTGGCAATCACGCGACCGAAATCGTCAGAAAGTTCCGAAGATGCCGTAAGCGCAGAAGGCTGATCGACTGGCGATGCGTCTTGCTTCGGGTATTGAATGTTGAATTCGAGGAACTGTCGAGCTGGAACGGTGAATTGCTGATTATAAAGAGAGAGAGTGGAGGATTTCGAGTTAGTGCGACAGCACCACAGGCTTGGTGAGCAGGAAAAATATGCTGACGCAAGTTGCTGGGTGAAAACCTGGCAAATCGATCCCATACTAGCCAGGCAAATGGCTCCGATGAAGGCAAATGCTCGCCGTGAAACTGTTGGATAAGAGGCAGAGAGCCTGGAGTTTAGGCGTTGGTAGAGGCATGGACGAATTTTGTCGGGATTCAGCTTCGGCAATCGCGATGCTTCCGGAGCGCGTCACACGACAGAGAACATTTCTGGAGTGAAAATATGTCCGTAAACAAAGCTTGATACATCTCTCCCAATGCACACAGGTATCGTAAGACTTTTTGCAATTAGGTTCTGTGGATTTCGTGTCGAGGTGGAAGGAGTTCCGGCCAGGTTTGGTATCTGACTTTTGCCGGTCGCAAAATGGTTTCGAATTCCGACACAGAATCCGGAAGGAGGATCCAGAACATCACTGAAGCCAGGCTGATCAAGATGAAATGTACGGATTGTAAACCTAAATCAAAGTGTTACGTAGTAGGACATGCGTTGTCTGGTAGGAGGTAGGCAAAGTTGAGGCAATGCGTCGGGTGGCTGAAGGTCGAGTCACACCGTCTTCCTGGCCTGCCAACTCTCGAGGAGGCAAAGTAGATATTCGATCACAAAAAAGTTAATGGCAGAAAAGAAGGAAAGTACAACAATTACTCCTCGCAGCAATTTGAGGTGGAAAAATTTGGGTAGAGTGCCAAGGAGTTGTGTGACGCGGTCAATTGTGGGAATAGTTTGCATCGCGGTCGCAGAGAATCGTGGGAACTTTGAATACGACTTTGCTTCTTAACACAGATAGAAGTCACGACCACAATATGAAAGACTTTTGAGGATGTGAAAGTAGAGAGAATCAACCGCGCATACTAATGAGCGTACTGCAAAAGCAAAGAATGATGGTGGCGATTCAGCGTTGATGGTACAGTCTTAGGAGAGGAAATGGTTCGCATCTCCGTCGCAAAAAAACCCCGCGGATTCAGACACGACTTTTCTTCAGGACTTGAGTGGAATCCACAACCACATAATAACATAAGTCTTAATAAATGAAAAGGAAGAGATTCAATTCCACATCTCAATGAAGATATTGAGAAAGAACAGAGACGTAGTGGTGTTGTAATGTTGATGATCCAGTGTTGCAGGTGGATAGAGAATAGTGCGCATTGCGGTCGCAAAAAATCCCACGAGTTTCCAGTGCGACATTTTCTGAAACCCATTCAGAAAGTGGGCACCATATGATAGAATAATTCTGGGCACATGGATATACAGACATTCAATTGCGCATTCAGATGAACGTATTGATAGAAGAAATAAATGTAGTGGTGCTTGGATGATGATGGTCCAGTCTTGTAGGTAGGAAAATCGCGATGGCTTCATCTTCCACAAATCAATCACACAACTTCCATGGAGGAATCTGCGCCCAACACCAGGATTCAAGATCTCTGATTTACATAGTGCATTTGTATGATGATGAATTTAGTCCGGATGACGTTTGGTATCATTCCAGAGAGTAGAAGTCGTGCAGTCATGAAAGTCGCATGAACTGGTATTTCGGAATTGCACGATCTCGACGTTCGATGGCTTTGATATCACGGAGCAAGTTCGACAATAGCCGGTGACACATGAATCAATTGTAGATGGAACTTGCCTGGACTAGGAGCAAAAGAAAACGCACGCAAGCATCAACCCCAACGATGCGTTGGCAATTTGCCTTTGGTGTGGGAGATGGAGAGAGAGAGGAAGAGGGAGGGATCGTGTGATCTGGTGTGGTCGAGAGAATGGCAATGAATCAGCCTATCAGAATTCAGGAACGTTGAAAACGACGCTCGTTTAGCACGGGCACTTGGGAGCTCCTGCTCGCAGAATAAGCCGCTAGTGCCCTGCTAGCGTCATTTAAACACAATCACCAGCAGGAAAGGGTCGCGCCTTCAAATACAGAGCTGCACCCCCGCCCTCAACCTTGCGGCCCTTTCCTGACTTTCTTCATCACCCAGAGTCCACACGTCAACCACCACGCCAAGTTCGAATCTAGTCACTCTCGTCGTCGACTATAAGTCTTTCATCATCTGTTACTTCTCTTTATTCTACAATCACCAACAATCAATTCTTCGAAATGCCTCCTAAGTCAACCACCGCCGCCGCGCCCAAGGCCAAGGTCGCCTCCGGCCCATCATACCAAGGTAAGCTTGATATTCCACCACCACAACACTGCAAAGCATGAATAGGCGTTGTGTCTTGGGTCGCCTCGAACGCGTGCAGCCAATGCCAGCTCTGGTTTTTCGTTTCGAAGCTTGCTGACCGAGTTATCCAGACATGATCTCTGATGCCATTGTCAACTTGAAGGATGTAAGTGTCGCCCCTTCGAATTTCCGTCTACCATTTACTGATACTTCTTCCAGCGCAATGGTTCAAGGTACGATTGTTCATCGCGACTCGAAGCTGTGCGCACTTCGAGACGCGTCGTTTGTTTATCTTCACGCATACTGACCTGTATCTAGCCGCATTGCCCTCAAGAAGTATGTCCGTGCCAACAACAAGATCATTGCCGCTGATGCCATGTTCGACTCTCTGTTCAACCGTGCCTTGAAGTCTGGTGTTGATAAGGGTGTCTTTGCTCAGCCAAAGGGTACGTCTCCTTTCATGTCTGCGCCGCTCGAACTGACGCTCCACAGGAAGCTCCGGAGGAACCAAGCTCGCGAAGAAGGAGCCAAAGCCAGCCGCCGCAAAGAAGGAAGCCAAGCCAAAGGCCGAGAAGAAGCCAGTCGTCAAGAAGGCAACAACCACAACCGCAAAGAAGCCCGCTGCTGCGAAGGCCGCCGCAAAGCCAAAGGCTGCTGCTAAGCCCAAGGCTGCCGCAAAGGAGAAGGCTCCAGCTAAGGCAAAGGTCGCGAAAGAACCTGCTGCTGCTAAGCCAAAGAAGGCCGCTGCCACCAAAGCTGTAAGGCCATATCCTTGCCATCCTCAATGAAATTGCGCCTAACATTTTCCAGGCTCCCGCTGTTGTTGAAAAGGCTGCTGTCCTCGGCAAGACCAAGTCCGGACGCGTCACCAAGACCACAGCTAAGACACCTGCTGCGAAGAAGGCCACCACACCAAAGAAAAAGGCTGCTACACCAAAGAAAGCATAGATTCTCCACCTGTCTGTATTTTCTTTAGGGTCATCATTGTTCATACAGGCGTTGCGGATGGGTATATCGTGACGTGAAAGGGGTGCTCGCGCGTTATTGTTGCTATTTACGGATCTCTTTTTTTGTCGGAATACTTATTTGATGATGGATTATTGGCTGGGCTGGTTGCTTCTAGCGAAGTAGGTATTGGGTTCCTCTTCGTGGGGCTCGGAACTCTTGCTAGAAGAAAGGGAGGCCATTCTAGGGTTGGGATACCAGGGAGTAGAGGTGCACTCTACTAAAGCGTGGGTGAAAAGTGCTGGAATGATGAATAAGCTGTACTTATACCACATCAATCACATGAAAACTTGAACATTAATATTTGAATCCCAAGAATATCCCTCGATTGCATTCGTACGTAAACAACTTCGGTGTCTGAAACATGTCACACAATACAAACTTTCCTCACAATTCATGCCCAATGTCGTGATGGGCAAGGGCCATGACGCGTCGCTTATCGGTTTGTTATGATTTTCCCTCAAGTGGGGCCAACAAGCCACCCTGGACCGCGACAGATAGGGACGTGCACGTGCAGCAGATCTGGATCCGGATTTGGAACAGGAACTGGGAAGATAGAGCATTTGAGGGCCGAAGCCGAGCCGGTGGAGTCGAAAAATGTCCCGAATGAAAATCTGACTGACACCTGCATCGGCATCGGCAACGGGGCTTCTAGGCGAGCGGCAGACCATTTCGAGATTTTTAATAGTGGCAGTGGTAGGAGAAGGGAAACAAAAAAGAGGAAGGTGTTAGTGCCAGGCTACGAGTTGTCTGGATATCTGTCCGATTCTATTGTCTTGTGAGGACAGGATAGTCATTCTAGGTTTTGGAAAAGCTTTTTGCGAGGGTTGAGTAGGTATGGATGTGTACGTGTATACCTATCTATGTAAAGGTTCTGTGAGAGTGGTTGTTTCGGTCTCGCAAATGATCTCTTTCTTTGTTAAGTGATTGAGAGGGGAGGGAGTTATTACTGGCTTTGGCATACATAGATACTTACCTATAGCACAATACAAGCTCTTCTATAGGTCGCGATAACGGGCATTGCATTTCCCCTTTTAGACCTTATACATGCACATGTTCTTGTTCTTCTTCAATGGTACTTTTTCGCAGCCGTGCCTCTTTCCATACTTGTTCTGGGATTTCTAGCATACTGATCCAATGCTACACGGAAACATAAGCTCCTATCCTGTACTCTACCTAAGTATTATACCCTTGAGATCTCTCAAATTTGGTTTAGATTAGATTAGCGCCTCTAGAGCTTTAGATGTGAGTGACGGACTGTGTAGATGCCTTGATCATTCAGCTTGCCTTGCCTCGTTCGAACGTCAGTCATCATGTAAGACTCAGAATCATACAGGGGAGGAAGCCAGGTAAGGTAAGGTATGATCGCGATCTTGCTAGCTGACTTGAATTCTTATTTCTACTCGACTCGTGATACGAGATCTTTACGATCGCAATTTCTTATATTCATTCAAGTCCACTTTCTGAGTTGACTCGTGAGACGAGATTCTTGCTATCTGGAACAAAATCCACTTGGTGAGCCGAAGCGATTCAGCTCGGAAAGATGGATTTCCTACGACGTGCGATAAATATTGGTTATATTGCCTACACCGAGTCGTGAGCTGAAGCATAGTAACTCGCAAAACGGGCTTCTTTGCAAAGTTCAACAGAATATGGTATAAATCTGTGAAGGGAAGTGTCCGAGATCGATCAAGGGAAATCATCTCTATTTTGCTTTTCTATGCTCGCTAAACCGTACTCAGGACATTCCGCTCCAAAATCAACCCTTCATCACTCCGGCTTTCTTTCTTCGTAATGCAATGGTGGTTGATTACCAGTAAGGCGGTCTCAAGCCAGCGAATTGGGACGCTATCGAGTTATCACCACTACCATCGTCTTTCTTCCTTTGTCCGGTCAACTATTCATCACATGTTAGCACTCACTCATCACACCCTCAAATGAAGGAGGGGAAAATAGTGGAACTGGAACACACCTCTAACTGCACATGCCGATGGATATGCACCAACCAATCAACATAACTCTGCGCCTCATTGTTCCTATCCTCCACCAGTAATCTCGCAAATTCATATTCCGCTCCATCAAGTCCTTGCCGTGCCAATTGTATCGTAAGCGCTTTCGAGCCACGCAACGTCTTCAGGTATTCGAGAACATTGCGTACTTGAGCGCTGAGGTGTGTCTCTAACACTGGCAGCGAAGACTTGTAAGGATCTAATTCTTTCAGGCTGTCTTTATCCGGACCGAATAAATCGACAAGGAGGTTGGGTGAGGTTTGGGCATGCAGCCATAAGTAGCAGTTTTGACCGTTGTCGACTAAATACACACCGCCCTCTTCGACGCGCGAGAACGAACAGCGGACGGAGGGCGGCATCACGAGATGGCCTTCTGAGTTAGGAAACCCGTCCTCTGGCGCGAGGTTATGGATCGGTATCATTCTCGGGTAAAGATACAGTGAGAGCTCGAGCGCCCCCATACTCTTAATCATCCTCATGTCGTGCACGCGACGATCTGTAGGTTCTGATCCCCCCTTGAAGGCGCGTGATTTGATGAGGCCCAGGATGTACATGCTGAATTCCTTCAAATTCTCAGGAAGCACGAGTTGACCGGGTGGATGGGAGCCGGAAAAGTTCTTGCGGTAGCCAGCGAGGATATCGACGTTTTTCTCCGTTAGCGCACCTCTGATATCCTTCAGTGACGCAGTGATCATCTTGCTCGCTGCTTCTTTAGCAATCAATGTGTAGACCGCATCTTGGTCTACAAATTTCATGCAATCTTTCGCGTTATCGCTCACACTCGCAATGACATTCGAACATCTCACCCGGCGTTCTCCATTAGCTGTTGTGTAGAGCAAGGCGGATTGGAAATGCGCGTCGAGTTTGGAATCGAGTTTTCCGTCATAGGAGAAGAGGACGCCGAGCGCTTTATCTGAATCTATAACCCCGAATTCGACGTCGGAGTTGAAGGTGTGTTGCGTGAAATTGCCGTGGTAGGAGGATACTTGCAGGCCATTGGAACAGCGGACTTTAAGGAGGGCTTGGTAACCAGTCTGGCGGGTTATGGTGTGGCTTAGTTCGTGGGTGAGTTTGGAGGTGTCGCGCGGGGAGAGGAAGTTGGGGTAGTAGAATGTTTCACCGCCCGTGGAGGCGGATACATGACCTAGACGTGTTGTTAGGAAGGTCTGTGGGAAAATAGAGGGGACGAACCGATGGTTGCAATGTCGAGGTAACCGCCGCCAGGTGCTGCCATGAAGAAATCTGCACCGACTCCGGCGGTTACCATCTTCTCTGCGGCTTTTCGCCAGCCTGGATGTTCTGTGTTTAAAAGCTTCTTCTCGGCATCACCACCATGCTGTTTGCCATCGTCACGTAGGAACAAGCGACCAGGACCATATGTCGGTAAAGCTGCTATGGAGCAGACGATCTTTCCGCCAGTCTTTTCGAGAGCGGCTAAGGCAGCGTTCAGTGTTGGCAGAAGTGCTGGTTCAGGATTCTTGATCTCGGAAAACAGTGCAGGCAATTGAGTCAACAAGGAAGTAATATTCGACCTGTACAACTTAGCACTTGCCTCCAGGGCTCAATGGATTAACCGAGACTTACTTCGCTTCGTAGGGATCAACAAATAATCCTTCCTCAAGAGGTACAAACGGATCTTCGATATCAGGCATAATGAGCATTTGAGCTTGATCCAATGCGGGCTTCATGGATAGTTAGCACTAGTCAAATGGAAGCTGGGACAAAACCTACATTCATATTGTAAAAGTGGATGTCTTTGTCAAAAGTGACAAAACCAACTTTGGCACCTTCTGGAATTCGTCTTGAGGATTCGCCTTCCTCATTTTGGGAGTCTTCACCGTATAGAGCTGCCATGACTCCTTCACAGAAAGCCGCTAGAAATCCCTTGTTAAAGGCTTCTTGACCAACATCAATCAAGAAGAGCCACCTTAACCCAACAGGCTCTTTCGACCAGTATTCTTTAGGAACCAAGAATTCGACAGTCCCTCTCATCAATTCTGGACGTTGCTCTCTATCTAAACGAGCACCTTGAGGAGTGATTGCCGAGAAATATTCCGGTGGTACATCGTTTGCGTAGTTACACATGTTACATACGAACTTATTTCCCCCATTTCGGAAAACCATGAAAGGGTTGATATATGCCCTACATCTATGACATCTAGGTGGTCCGATATCTCCAAAGTCTAGCACGGGTATCTCGAGCTCGCCGGGTTGTAGTGGAGCGAGTGGTTGCAGAAGAAGACCTAAGGGTAGTCCGGTAGATTGAAGTGCATCCGCTGCCGATGGAATGCTGTTCATACTAAGGCGTGTGAATTTCGGCGACGCATTTCCTTGATCAAAGGCAACGAAGGACACAGACGCAGGTGGTGGAATGTGGTGTTCGAAAGTCGGGTATACGTTGTTTAGGTAGTATTGCGCAATCGCGTCTCTTGACCTGGGTACACTAGGTATCTGATCTGGGTCAACACGACCTTGCGCCGAAGCTTGCAGATTCGCAGCGAATCCAGGATCAGCTCCACCGCCTCGAGAAGCAAATTCAGCAGGCGTTGCGAGACTTGCGGGGTTGAATGGGCCATTGGCTGGAGCTGGGAACTGGGACGGCTGAGGTGTAACTGATCTGTTCGGGTATGGGCCTGCCTGTTGACCTGGCATAGCTGAAGGATCCGCATTCAGGTATTGTGTGGGAGCAAAGTCTCCTTGTGGCATGCCATTGAAAGCTGCAGAAGATCGTGAGGGCTCCACGATATGATGGGCATGCCTGTCCTTCTTCTTCCTCCTGCCATGTGTACTGACTTCTCCCAGTCCTAAACCTCCCATCTGCGCTGCCAATCCTCCATCTTGTGCCTGCGCTCCTGCATCAGGGAAATAGCCCTGCCCTGGTGCTTGCGGAAGACCATACGGAGTGTTTCCTGCCGGCGCATTGTTGTATGGTGTGAGTGTAGGATTGTTATAACCTAGGTCTGGTTGTTGTGATTGTTGGTACGGCGAAGGGGCGACTGGAGGTTGGAATTGGGATCCAGGTGGTCCAGCTCTATTCGGATCATTGGGATCTTGGTAAGGTGTTCCCTGACCACCATACTGGTATTCAGACATTCTGAAGTGGCCTCAGAGTGGGTGGGTGGCTGGGTGGAGTGCAAGGGAAGTAGACGTAGCTGGGAGCTCGTGATGGTGTTGCAGCCGACCTGGTAGATCTTTGATTGAATCAAGAAATCCTTATTGTCATATTCCCATAATGTGAGGAAATGTCGAGCGCATATCCAAAAGTATTGTAATGCTGCTGTGTTGACACCTTTCGAGATGCGGAACGGAACAATTCAGACCTCCGGAATCCAGATCGCGTACTAGATTTCATGCATGTGCTGGCTGCGCTGGTCCGCGACGGGACCTAACGAAGTAAGTAATGGCTTTATGTCGCGACCCTGAAGCATCCCTGCGCAGAACTTCAACTTCAACTTCAACTTCAACTTCAACAACCCCAATCACCTACCATCCCCGAATTACTCAGTTCTCGAACATCACGGCACCGCTTGGATGCTCAGAGCATGCGACACAATTTCCTCAGTAGCCAGATGCCTTTATAGGATCTATATCCGCACACCATGTTCACTTTCTGCTCCCTGCTGGGCGCGCAGTCAGAATCATCAGCATCGCAGTCACTATTGGAGCTCGATGGAGGTGTGAAAGTCCTCATAGATGTGGGCTGGGACGAGACATTCGATGTGGCCAAGCTAAAGGGGCTTGAGAAGTAGGTTGAGCTTTCATTTATTTGAGATCTATTCTCGGCACTTGGAGGAGGAGCGCATACAACACGGGGACGGACAGGAACAATGTATAGCAGTCAATAATGAAGACAATTCCAATCATCCTTCAAAGATCCCTTGACTTGCAATGCGCCGTGCTATGTCCTCTCCTGCCTTTCTTTGTTTATGTATGTCATGGCCCAAGATGCTAACAACACTATAGACAAGTCCCAACTCTCTCAATCATCCTCCTCACCCACGCAACAGTTGCCCACCTGGCGGCCTTCGCCCACTGCTGCAAACACTTCCCCCTTTTCTCTCGAATACCAGTCTACGCAACCCTCCCCGTCATCCAACTCGGACGGACACTCATTCAAGATCTCTACGCATCAACCCCTCTCTCTTCGACCATAATTCCCCCTTCCGCGCTCTCAGAAGCCTCCTATTCCTATTCACAAACAGTATCCGCGAACGAAGACGATGCAAACATCCTTCTCCAACCACCTACCAGTGACGAAATAGCATCGTATTTCGCCCTCGTCCACCCTCTCAAATACTCACAGCCCCATCAGCCGCTACCGTCTCCGTCTTCACAACCTCTGAATGGTCTTACGATCACAGCGTACAATGCAGGACATACCCTCGGAGGAACAATATGGCATATACAACATGGTCTGGAATCAATTGTCTACGCAGTAGATTGGAATCAAGGTCGTGAGAATGTTCTCGCAGGAGCAGCATGGCTAGGCGGAGCCGGAGCCGGGGGAGCAGAAGTCATCGAACAGCTACGCAAGCCCACAGCTCTGATTTGCAGTAGTCGGGGTGGAGAGCGTGTTGCTATGCCTGGAGGGAGAGCGAAACGCGATGAACATCTCTTGGAAATGATCAAGTCATCAGTTAGTCAAGGTGGAATTGTGCTCATCCCCATAGACTCAAGCGCCCGTGTTCTGGAACTTGCATATTTGCTAGAGCATGCTTGGCGAACAGAAGCAAAAGATGAAGATAGTCCGTTGCGAAGCTCGAGACTTTATCTGGCGAGCAAGAATATTGGTGCGACGATGCGGTATACACGCAGTATGCTGGAATGGATGGACGATGCCATCGTTCGAGAGTTCGAGGCCAATGCCGGATTACAGCAAAAAGAGAACCAGAGCTCAAAAGCTGGTGGTAACGCAGGGCCGTTCGACTTCAAGCACCTACGACTTTTAGAGCGAAGGGGTCAGATTGATAGAATTTTGGGCCAGACTGACAGTCTGGGGAGATCGGTTGGGAAAGTTATACTGGCAAGCGACACTTCACTCGAATGGGGCTTCTCGAGAGATGTGTTGAAGTCTATTGCTGATGATAGTCGAAATCTCATCATTCTCACCGAAAGGCTGGGTAAGCCTGAAGCTGAAGCAAAGACTGGCCTAGCAAGAACATTATGGTCATGGTGGGATGAAAAGCAGAACGGCGTCGTATCAGAAACCACAAAATCTGGCGTCACAATAGAAAGAGTCAACAGTGGCGGCCGACAAGTCTCACTCCTCAACGCCAAACGCATCGCTTTAGAAGGCAACGAGTTGAGCGTCTATCAGCAATGGCTCGCCACACAACGCCAACTCCAAACAACGCTCCAATCAGGCGGCGCAACATCTCTCGAGACCTCAGCTGATGTAGTAGATGATGCTTCTTCCGACTCCTCTTCCGACTCTGACGACTCAGAAACAGAACAACAAGGCAAATCTCTCAACATCTCCGCCACAATGGGGCAAGCCAATCGCAAGAAGATCGGCCTGAGCGACGAAGATCTAGGCGTCAACATCCTCATCCGTCGAAAAGACGTATTCGATTACGACGTCCGCGGCAAAAAGGGGCGCGAGAAAATGTTCCCTCTTGCCATCCGCCGGAAACGTAACGATGATTTCGGTGAGTTGATTCGGCCGGAAGATTTCTTGAGAGCGGAAGAGAGAGATGAAGTCGATGGCCAGGATATGAGGCATCAGCCTAATAAAAATGATACAAGAGATACGTTTGGCAAAAAGAGGAAATGGGATGAGCCGCAGCATGAGAGACAGATGATGAATGGAAATGGAGACCATAAGAGACAGCAGGTGAACCGGAATCAGAGGGATAGTATCGAAATCCCCGATATGCCGCCTGGACCTGAAGATGAGCCGTCGGAGGATGAAGGAGGGAATGCGGTCGAGGAAGCAATCCTCGAATCTTCACCTTCGAAAGTGGAGTTCTCAACTGAATCCCTGACCCTAAATTTAAGGATCGGCTTTGTAGACTTCGCTGGGCTGCACGATAAACGCTCTCTTCAGATGTTAATTCCCCTCATCGCGCCGCGGAAACTGATTCTTGTTGGCGGGATGAAAGACGAGACGTTGGCCTTGGCTGTTGATTGTCGTAAGCTTTTGGGGAGAGGAGGAGAGGACAGTGCAGTGGATGTTTATACGCCACATATAGGGGAGAAGGTCGATGCTAGCGTGGATACGAATGCGTGGGCAGTACGATTGACAAGCGCGCTTGTGAAGGGCTTGACGTGGCAGAAAGTCAAGGATCTGAGGATCGCAACTGTTACTGCTCGCCTAGAATCCGGCTCCGTTGCCATCACCTCTCCCGATGCCGATTCTGAAGAGAGTAACAAGAAACAAACACTCCTCGAAGCCGACTCCGAGGAGGAAATATCAATAACAACCAAGGAACTCGTCCGCACCTCTCCCACAGCTCAAACCGAAATTCCGACTCTAGATATCCTCCCCTCAAACATGGCTTCAGCTACGAGATCTGTAGCGCAGCCTTTACAAGTTGGCGATCTAAGACTTGCTGACTTGCGCAAGATCATGTTGGCTTCGAGCCATACGGCGGAGTTCAAAGGCGAAGGCACCCTATTGATCGATGGCTCGGTGATCGTGCGCAAGACTGGGACGGGAAGGATTGAAGTCGAAAGCATAGGGCTGGCTACTGCGATGGGACAGGGGATGGGGTATGGGAGCAGTTTCTATGCTGTTCGGAGTATGATCTATCAGGGTTTGGCTGTTGTGAAGTAGGGAAGGGAGTTGCAGTGGGTTGGGACCTGGGAGAGGAGAGAAGAGATGAAGGGGCGGGAATGTGTATGTTAGATGTATGGCTAGTGTATCTGTGGTATGATCACGACATTGAATCTTCACGAAAGTACGCTCATCTTTCCTCTTCACCCTTTTCAATCCATCTGCGTAGTCATAAAGTCAAGGATTTCTTCTGCTGGCGAGTGCCTAGAAATTGCTTTATCATTAAAGCCAGCTTCTGCCTTACGGGTGTAAATTTTGTAATGGTCCACTTATTTCATTGGGTATTTGCTAGATGTTTCTACATCTTGCTTGCTTGCAAAGCGTTTCCTCCCCCTTTCTTCCCTGCCGAAAAGTCGCTCGCGATATATTTTATCTTTCAAGATGTAAGGGGATAGGCAAGGTAGTCTTGAGTCCTTCTCGAAGAATATCAAGTTTTCACGCTCTATTGAGATTTCCTCCGTTCTGTGTAGCATGAGAGAGCGGTGTTCACTTCGCGTTCTTCGTTTGACGATTAGCAAAGCCTCAGATATCCCTGCTTAGGGACTTTAGGTTGATGTTAGATCTGAGCGGACATTGGGGAAGTCTGTCGTGATATGCGATCTTTGCGTTACATTAAAAGAATGACTTCGATGACTGCGAGAGTATAGTAACTTGTGTCAGCGGTCAGATTTCATCATAAATTCAATGGTCTGTGCCTGGAAACTTCTCTACCTGTCAAGCAAGCATGGGAATTCTACAATTTTAGCCATCTTTTGCTTCATCGATTTAATCTGAATTAGCCGAGTAGTACGCGAGGACGGCCCTAGGTAATGAGAGCCCTACAGGGTGTACAACACGTTTCACACGATCTCAGCTCGAAAATTGGGGGAATATCCGTCTATGGTAACCGAGTTATCACTCACGTTCAAAATCCTTTAAATCCCTAAGAAACATTTCTTTTTAAATCTTTCAGATTTCTAGCTCAAACGAAGAAATTCCATGCTAACAACATCGAAAACCAACAGCGAAGCCAAATCTCATCGCTATATACAAAAATACCACTCGTTATTTCTCTTTACTTCACCTCATCACACCACATCACATCCTATCCTGCAGCGCTAGCCCAATGCTCAAATCTAACACGACGACCCATTCATTCTCCCTTTTCTCTCCACAACCAAACTACCGGTCTACCTCCCGCGCGAAGATTTCCATTCCTCTTCATATTCCATCCAAAGTCTCCCAAGCTCTTCTTCATCTTATCTTTATCATCCATATTTACTCTCAATCCCTGCGCCCAATGTCCATTCCCCTTCTCCACCACCTCATACACCACATTCTTCTTCTCATCATTATCCGTACACCCCACTTGTTTCAACAACTCCTTCACGTTCATCGAGGCTGGCACGTAAAACTTGGTATGTGTACTCGGATCGATAGGATGGATGGTCAGTCCCGCCTGCCACGGCTTGTGCTGTGTTTTCAATACGTGGATTATCGTATGCTCGGCAGGGAAGATGTAGGCGTACCCGGGGGGGACACCGATCCCGCCCAGGTGGTTTTTCAGGTGGATTCCGGGGAAACCGTGGTCTGTGAGAGGCGCGCCTGAGGGGTGCGTGGTGAATGGATTGGCGGGCTGGAAGGGATAAGAGCCCGGCATGGACATGTAGGGCTGGTAGACGGCGGGTGGCGGCTGGATGTAGCCTAGCATGCTGGGATATTGGGGGGTGTTGAACCCAGAGGTGTTTGGGGGTGGTGGACCGGCGTCGAAGCCGTGAGCTGTGTTGTGCCCTCTGTATGCCATTGTGGTGTTGGCGAACGGTGGCTGGGAGGGGAAGACTGGGATGGGA
>JACBAH010007485.1:0-33198 GCA_014282315.1 Neospermospora avenae
AAAAAAAAAAAAAAAAAACCAGAACACAACTTACTTCCACGAATATTATCAGTCTCTGGAGTTCGTCGCGAGCTTCGTAAAACATTCGACATGGTCGAGATAACTGACGCGCCCGAGGGCATTAAACGAATCGGAACGCGCGCATCGCTTAGAATTGCAAATTCTAAGAAGGTGGTACATAACCAGTATGGCATCTCAACTTCGACAAGCAGCATGACGCCAAGGTTGCTGCCAAATGCCTATCAAGCAATCCCACCTGCCGTCGGGCAAGAAAATCGCTCGCAGCCTGTGAAACTTCCCACCGAGCTTCAAGAATTCACCTTGTTCCCAAAGCTTCCAATAGAATTACGATTGATGATTTGTATAGACACACTCTCTTGTTCTTTAGTTCAGGACTACCAAGCTAAGTAATATTTCCTACAGGGCGTGCCGCTATGCAACGTGCTCCGGCCATCATCAAAATCGATTTTGATTTCAGTTTTGACTTCGAATCGTTCGTCGACGAAGGTTACCAAAGAAGCTCTAAAAGACCAGGTTTGCGGCCAAGAAAGGAGGTTATCGCCACAATCACACCCAGATTCAAGATGAGTTGCGAAGGAGCTCCAAATATTCCTTTGCTGCAAGTCTGTGTCGAAAGTCGCGACGAAGCACAGAGGATACTGACATTTGTTCAACTTCGTAACGGTCCAGGGTATTTGTCTTTGATCAAGTTCTGATGGCAATACTGACTATTGTTTTATAGCGTCGAACACAAAGCCTCGGACGTCTATTGGCCGGTGGAAGGGAAGCACGTATCAGTTCGCCCCGTGCCCGATTCTCATGTCATTGAAGACTCACGCTTTCCCGGTCGCAAGTTTCCCCCGCCTCGAGTATTTGAAAGCCAGAAAATTTGGTTCAATCCTGCTTCGGATATAATGTACTTCGACCAAATGGCGCTTTTCCTGCTTACAAGCATTGATGAGGGTAGTGGTGACATCTTGTACAACTTCGACAATATCAAGACCATCGGCGTAGAGGTATTTGACGTTCGCACAAGAGGCCTGAAATACATACTGGGCAATCCCTTGAAGGGTGTTACAGAGGTTGTGCCGATTCTTTTGGATGACCCAGATCCGGATATGCAAGGGCCCATGACTCAAATGGAGCGTCATGAAAGATACTGGAAGACGGTCATGCCTGATCTCTTCATGAATCTTCATCAAAAGTCTCACAGCGTCACGAAACGATTCTGGAAAGAAGAAGATTTTCCTTATATCCTTGAAGTAGAGCGCTTTATGTGCGTTGGACATCCGTTTCATATTTCTCCAGAGTGGTCTGACGAGCAGTGGCCGATTCGCGAGAAGATGCTCTATGTTAGAGAGAATTGAGACTGGGATCTTAGCTGTGCTATTACTGCGACAACCTCCTACGACTTATAGGGCAATCGCTAGAGCTTCGTTTTCCTCCAAAAGCTTTAAATGATCTCATCCAAATCTTGGGATCTGCCAGCTTATAGGCTTGAGTTCAGGGAATCTCGGCATTTACTAGGTGAAGGATAGGACATTGTTTAGTGGTACTAGAAAACACAAAGATCTACTGGCAGACTTCTATCTTTTAAGCTAGGGTTCTTACTTCTTTGTGAGTTTTGATCTTCCTTCTACCTTTGTAGATCTAGCACAAAGGTTTGGTAGGCCTAAACCCGACAAACAGATTCACGAGGCTGATAATAAATTCAACATCCACGATCCTCATTGGACTGAAGATTATCGAATATTTGAGTTGCTTTAAACTACCACTTAATCTATTTTGTAGATCTCGTTTGTGATATCGAGGTGGCGTTTAACGCAAACACATTCCTGGCTAGCTCCGCACTCGCAGAAGATTGAGCAACACTGTAGGGTAACTGATCTATTTATTTTACCAAGTCATGTTTCGAAGAATATCCCGACCCGTTTTGTGCCCAGCTTTAATCCTCTCATAGCTCAATTTATTATACGTTCGACAACTATGCGGAGCTTGATGAGATATCAGAAAAAGAGCACTTACGGGCATTGTACAACCTGGCAACCCATTGTGTCGATTCCTATGATGTGGCCGCTATCTTCTCAGATCAAGCCTCCGTATTGGATAGTTTGGAGCAATTGCAGCTCCAGCGCTAGAATTTCATGCGTGTGGGTTCACTTGGGCGAAACATCTTCGGAAGCACTGGAAGGCATTCCATCGATATTATACGTGTAATCAAGTTGCACAGTCCGACAAGACGACTCAAAATAGAGCTATAGAGACTCAGCAGACAAGGACCTCGGTTGGGATCGTGAGTGGGATGATTGCTATGTTATATCCAAGTGTTCTTAGGGTACGGCTTGGTCCATCCCAGTACGAAGTACTCTTCTGGTTTTCCTTACAAGACTCAATTAACTTTGAGAGAGTGTTATCTCGTATCAAACATCAATATTTGATACTTCTCAGCAGTCGCGTAGAGTATCCAATCCTCCCGAGCCGACCGAGGAGGTTTGACGATCGAGCCTGGAAAATTTCGGAACTTGAGCTAATCTCGCTTAACTTGTTGTGTGTTTTGTTGCCAAGGCATCAGCTGTCCCAACAATCAGGCCTCCGAGACCGCTGCGAAGCAGTGAAGGTGAACTCATAGTATAGGGTGAGTTTTTGACCTGGAAGCAGAGCAAGCTTTTTCGAGATTCCTCGAGCCCGAGAATTCGCTCAACCTTCCACTCTCTCTGCACTTCGAGCAACGACTCGAACGCGATTGGAGTCCGCACAAGCTGTACATCACGCATCTCAAAGCCTTGAACAACTTGTAAAGACTGTTTAAATTCAAGAAGAGTCTCCAGCAATCATGTCCGGTAAGCTTTACAAGTCTTCGAGATGCTCTCGTGGGACATTTCAGCTGACAGATGGTAATACCAGCCCTAACCCCTGAAAGTCTTGCCTGGAAGGTTATGCACGAGAGAGAGCGAGTCAAATGGACCAAGATTCAGATCAAAAATTTGGAGATGGCAAAGGATGCCCTAGTCAATCAAAAGCAAGGACTCACTACGACGCTCCTAATCACTTTAGATCGAGTCGCTATCGCCAAAGACTTTCTTCATTCGGCCCAGCACACGCCCGCCGAGTTTCAGGCGATACGCCATACGATGTCCAGACCAGCCTTCTTTCAAAAGTTGAACCAGATGATCGCATGCGCAAAATTCATGTTTGATGCTCGAAAGTTTATTGCTGGGGCGAGCCATCTTATCAACCATGCAAGCGAAGAGGTCGAGCTACAAGTAAGTAAACATATTCAAGTTCCAAAGACCCGATTATTATAGTTTAGAAACATAATCGCTAACTATGTATCCTTCAACCAGGAAGACGATGTTGCGCAAGGCTCCGATTCCCATGCCCCTCTGCTACTCGACTCAGACTACCAAGAGCGACTCGCAGAGCTTTCCGAAGAATATAAACAGCTCAAGGATCAATTCGCAAGCCAGAGGGTCCTTCGAGACTCGGCAGAAACCGAGATCGAGGCTATCAAGAAGGATATCGAAGCGGCGAGAAAGACAATGTCGGATCTGAACACGGAACTGTTGAAGATCAGGGAAGTGAATTTCTTCGCAGGGGTACAGAATTTTTTGTTCTTTGGATTAAGAAGTCTCACCTTAACCCTCTCGATCCGCGATAAGGACGGAAATGTTATTGATGGATCTGGTATTAAGATATCAGCCGCTAATATCTTCGGGAATTTCTCTCGTCACTTACCCGTATTCGTTCACCATGGAACATATGTTCAAGAGGCACGCTATACTGAGCTCCAGCGAAAATGTATTGAGGTGGCTTCGAACTCAAGGTTCCGTGGTGAAGTTTCTGAGTCTTTAGTTACGGCACTGCAGGCGTCATATGCGAAGAATTCCAATTCGATGTTCCCGGTCGCTGATAGGACAGCTCGAAGAAATGAAGCGGAGAGAGGCCAATCTACCAATGCGTCAGAGGCAGGGGCAGGCCAAGGAAGCCAGGCTGACGATGGGTCAGAGGAAGCATGAGTTGATAGGAACTATAGAGCTAAGGGGATATCATGTCGTGTAATGTCAGAATGATGAGACTTTGAATAGGTCTGCTTAGCCAGGGTTGGGTTGCAGATAATATTACAATTCGATTCAAATTACTATATTTTACAGATGTGAGATACGAAGTATAGATCGAGATCAGAAAAAGAGTAAAATATGATATAGTACGGAAGAGCTTGAGCATATTTCTGGAAGCGACGAACGTAAGTGGCTGCTAGTAAGGAGATAACTTGAGAAGGAGAAATAGAAATAGAATAACCCAGTCAATTTGGGTAAGTTTTCCAGAGACTTTTTAACCACTCGAAAGATGTTAGTTGTCAAATGAGGTTCGAAGATGCGCGTTTACACAACAACTTCTTGAACAAACAACCCAAAACGCCTTCTTTAGGCATATAAAATTTTCCATCAGGCAGACCATTTTCCTCTTTGGTTCGTCTCAGAACAATTAAATTGTGTCCATTCTCGATTCCCTCGACAGTCGCACCCTTTGTCTCGCACCCTTGGTCTATAATTTCCGGGGCTGCTGACTACTTCAAGGAAATTACAACTTCAAAGGCTAGAGCGGCGGAAAGATTGTCCACGGCATCCAGGATGCCAAAAGTGAAACAACCTCAAGGAGTACCGTGGGTCAGTCTCAACAGCAATAATCAGTGACCAGCGGAGATGGGAGCTGTACGAAGTAATCACGATGCTGAAGTTCTCAACAGGCTGACATGAATGCTCGTACATCTCATCCGTCGAGACCCGAAGGTTCTGCCCAAGCCATTGATCAAACTCGATCCTCTTTATCGAAAGCACTGTCACAATTCCCAGATAGACTCTTTCGGCACTGGTACTTCGTTGACAAGATGGAACATGAGGCCAAAGTCTGGCTCCAAGGCACGTCGACTTCAATTCAGCTTCAAACACGCCGTCGCCAGCCTTACCAGAGCATCTACGGACTATCAGAGCGTATATGTCGCCTGACTATCAAAATTCTCTTGTCTGGCCGACCCTCTCTTTTCATTTTGGCGCCACCGGAAGACGTGATGACAAATTTCCAAGAGACCTTGACAATATTGCAACTTTGGCGCAATGGACTTGGGCAAAAGGCACTCCAAGAAGTTCTCAGTCGTTCGCGGATATTCCGAAAGGCAGTTTACGGTCATCTACTAGCAATAGGGGATCTTTTGCTTGCCTGTAAGTTTGCAATGCTTCACATGGTTTACTCATGATTGATCATGCGCTGAATTATAAAAGGTGCACTGCTTAGGTCGGTGATCCAACAGAAGAGAGATAGGCGATTTGATGAACTGAAGTCTTTGGTAGATGAGGCCAAATCGTTTGTGATGCCCGATCAGAATGACCATGATAAACGCATCGAGGATGGCAAGGAGGGTCTTCCTGTCTTGCCATCAACACCACTTGAAGTACAGGAGGACCTAGAAGAATTTCTTGACGAGCTTGACCACCAGGTACGACTGTTAATGAAACTACTTCCATCCCTGCAGCATTTTATCGATTCTAGAAATGCAGACGCCGAGATGCCTCCAAATACAGACCATCCCTTCAAGACTTCGTGTGCAGCTATAGCCTATATCGAGGTCGTCCTGGAGAAATTTCCTTCGTCCGATAGAGATCTTATCGAGCGGCTTCGTGAAGAGAATGGGCAGCGCGATGTGGGGATTAGAGAGCGAATGGGGGCAAATGAAGAGGGTATCGTGATGGCAAAGGAGATCATGGTTGCTAGATCTTTACTTCTTCCGATCTCTGACCAAGACTCTGCCATTGAATTTTGCTCAGCCAGTGCTCTCGAGGATACCCAGAGACTCGACGCGACCCAGAGACTCGACAAACGTAGGACCCAGATACTTGAGAAACGTAGGATCGGAAACATGGTCGCTGCTCGCAAGTTCAGAGCCAAGAGGAAGGACGAGCTGGAGACGCTTCGTCATAAGTATAACGAGCAAATACGTAAGAACGAAGCTATGCAGACACAGCTCAACGAAGCTTTGGCGGCAAAGTATCAATTATCAGTTGAATTAGTAGATTATATCAAGACAAAACAACCACAACCACAGCAACAACAACGTAGCTCGGCTATGCAACCCGCCGATGACTGTCCACTGGAGGGATAGCATGAGCACTACCCCACGGACTTGCTAAGTCCACTACATCAGGTGGAACCTATTAGCAATATAGGTAATCAGGACTATAGATTTAGAGGGGTTAGGGGTTCGATTTGCAACTACGTTTACGGCTAGAGCTGTACATATTTAGAAGGCCGCCTTAGCTGTATCTAATATTAAGAACTTGGCTTTGCGGGATCCGATAATTAGAGATACTTTAAGCTATGCTAAAACTTCTGTCGCTGTTTTCAAACTACCCCCTCCCTTGATACTATCAGTATTAAAAAGAGTCGAAGATATTGACTTGACTAAGACTAAGATATAGCCATTTATAAAATGCTAGGGCTCTAAGACTATACTCTAAGTATGCAGGTGTATGTAACGACCAAGGACTCGAAGCAGTATACAAGCAAGGAGGTCATGAATTTCTTTAGGACAAATCCTGCGAGAGCGGGTTCCTGAAAGAAGAACAGAATATTTCATATCGAAACAAATACCCAATAGATGGAGATCCCTGCGCGCCTGCTGTTGAACAGAGCTCCATCCAAGCAGGAATAATTCGTACAGATGCCTAAAACTTCGTGCTTATACGAAACAATAGACTCATAGAGCATTCTCTCAGAATTTAGAAGAGCTTGTTCCGAAATTTAGATGTTGCGATTGGAAGAATCTCTCATGCTTACATAGGAACCATGTGTTACTGATCAAAAGTCCATTCCACGTATTCAAATTCCACATTTTATGGCTCCAGAGTCCCCAATGAAGCTCCTCCGAGCTCCAAGCACCAATAACAAAGATTGTCATTCCCCAAATTCCAAAAGACGCGCTCCTCTTTGTTTGGAATCCCTCGTACGCTCCCTTCCTCATGCCTCCCTCTACTTCGACGACCTCTCACTATCCAGAACCATCCTCTGCGGCTGGATCGGCGCTCCATAGTATGCATAGAAAGCTCCATTTACACTCTCGTGATGTTACTTCGCATGCTTCTTGATGCCTCTTCCGATGCGACGTATGAGAGAATATCTTGGTTGTGATTCAGAGGTGCGCTTACTGTCGAGAGAGGACTTTGATGTCTCGCTCAGAAGAACGGAGTAGTCTTTCTCGTTGAGGAAGGTGTATGTGTCGTTAGAAGACATTTTGAAGATTTTCAGAGATGGTGGATGGAGTATCAAGGAAGAGGCGAATATAGAAGGGACGGCGATGTTGTTTAAAAGATGATGATTGATGTGGACCAACACTGAGTTATATGCTCCGGCTTAGAATGGTTTAGGCTGCAAAAGCGGGTAAATCGAGAAGACGATGGACTGTCGGCGAGACTCTGATGCACAGCGAGCTTGATACTTGTTGTTGAGGTTTTGAAATTCAAGTGCACCGAAAACTAGGAGTGATGGCTTGAATGTGATAGCTGAAATAATGATGTTGGGAAAGATACCATCTCAAGCGACAAATGAACTACTTATCTACCAAAAACACCGGAAGTGAAGAGCCAGTGACTCAGTCATCATAAAATAACTAATCGCCAGTACAGAGTCATCGCAGCCCATTTCAGACGACAATGTCGTGCTCACGCCTTACAAACAACAGCATGCTCAAGCTAGAGTCGACAAATTGCATGGGTGCAAAGCTTGTGTTGACATAAGCGAGGCATGTCATGTCAGTCTGCAGGGCGCGAGGCTTGTCAAGCGGGGATTTACGAGATATTGCGGGATTGTCATTGGGTACTTTGATCACAATGTGGCATTAAATTATCCAATACGATCCGCATTCTCTTTTCACGCGGAAACGTGGACCGGTAATCATTGACGTTTTTCGAAAGATACAGGGCGTGAGGCTAGGTACAAGTTACAACTAGGAGTTCCGTTTTAATACCTCAACATGACTCTGACATATGCGGCTCTACAAAATGAAGCGTACTATCTTGAGATAATACGAAGCTGTTCGGAGATGACTGATAGATGAAAAAGCTGATCCCAACCCGTATATCATCAAGGAGTGAAGCGTTTAGCTTATGAGAGTGAAGCAATGTCTAGTTTTCCTGCTTCTCAATCTAGTTCACTACTTTGATAAACAGAAACGGGTATGAGACCACCAGAAAACATCGAGATGCCGCATACTATAAATAGATGCATACTTCATAAGTAATATCCTCAGCAGTACGAAATGGACCCCGCCTCACTGGCGGGTGAGGGATTCATAAAATCCATACGACGCGCTCTGCCTCCCTCAAGGGTCATCGATGTCTGTCATTGCTGACCGAATTGCATACTTGGACCTACAGCTTCAATATATAAGGTCCTAGGATGGCACCATTGAGGCTTCGTACACCTACAGCATTGACATGTTGATGGAACTTGTTAGAGTCATCGTCTCTTTCTCTTCCACAAAATTGTGTGATGCAACGTGAAGAGAAATCTAACGCTGACGAACGAGAACAGCTGATGATTGCCAGAAGAAATATGATAGCGACGACGCATTCGACAACAATCTCTCGATCCGCCAACAGGATCATCCGTTCAATGCTCAACGCCAGACTCTAGGTCAGTTGAATATAATCAGACATATTTTGATACGATGTAAATCGTCGAGTCGGCTCAAAAAACCTTCACGTGGTTCCAAGTATTTCAGACCATTTCCTCGAGCTTCACGCTAATCTTTCAACACTCTTGAGGATTTCGTCCAATTGCTGTGGAGAGAATGCGCCGCTGAGCTCGCGGAGATATATATATATATAAGTCGACCGCTCATTTGACGGAGAGATATCTTATCTTATCAAGCCGGTAGCTAATTAGTGAACTAAATCTGTGAGTTAGTTTCAAATTGCCCCTTGCACTCTCGGCAGATGAGTACTAATGTAGTAATGCTGGAACAATCAAAATGGGCACGCTCAAGTACACTGTATATCCTTTCTTGAAAATAATCCCGATGTAGGTCGTATATCGAACGAAAAAATGTGTTTCACCAATGACTTGACGTTAGTCCCAATATATAGCTCAATATAGCTCATTCATACGTTCTTTGCAGCTGAGCAAATGTTGGTATCTCATGTCGTCAGTAAAGATCCTAAGCCGAAGAGGATGACCGAGAAGACCTAGAGAGGAAAGAAGCAGCGGGATCAAGTTGACAGCAGAGATTTAGGTCACTAGCAGCCGGCTTCAAAAGAGCTATCTGATAACATCGTTGAACCCCAAAGCGTTCCTTTCTTGAATTACCATAGAGAGCCCATAATCTTACCACGAAGATAGTATGTTGGTAGGGTGAACTGAGTGGCAAGAGATCACCGCGTGGACCGAGCACCACGAATCCTGGAGTATTCTACCTAGTAGATAAAGGACTTGTGTTTTATTTATTGAATGTTTCTCACGTGTCGTATATATACTATATTTATATCTCGGCCGGTAGTCGCCCTAGACTGCATGTGAGGTTGGGGTAGCTTACAGTGAAACAAAATGTCACACCTTAGGATTTCTTCCCAAGATGCGCTCCCAAGTCTTCAGGATTGGACGCAGGTGTCTCGATCTGTGGATGCGGAAGGGAAGTACGGTTTGCAAAAGGCACAGGTAGGAATTTAATAGTGGAAGAAGGATGCTCAAAAGTATGTTGCCTCGTTGGTAAATCCTGGGCAAAGACGATACAGTTGAAGAGAGTTGAGAATTTGACGACCAAAAGCAGACGACAACAATGCAGCAGGTGACAACACCTTCTGATAAATATTTTAAGTCAAGCTATATATATCATTTGTTAATTTATTCACCTTTCTTTTGATACACATAACACACTTCTCCGTATTCTGGATAAAACCTTTTTACTAAGCTTCTTCTTTCTCTCTACACTAGACTGTGTTCCCTACGTCCATCTTTTCGTCCTGTCAACCTCGTGATTGATCTATTTGTTTGCTGGATATAAAAGAAACAATATTGCGCTGTGAACTTGTCACTTAGTCAATATGTACATGCTCCGAATCTCGTTCAACAATGAAGACGCTATCCTGCGCTAGTCTCTTCCTGCTAGCAAGTAAATTGCAATTACCTATCCTGTGCAGTACAAACTGATAATCTCCGCGCTTGATTAAGGCTCCTACCCTCATTGAAACTCAACATCGTCTACAGAGTTGACAAGACATACATCATAAAGACGATCTTGGTCAGTGCTCTAGACTGCTATTAAGAGAAGTTAAGCACATCGTCAACCCCTCATGGTAGCAAACCATCATCCTCCCATCGTACAAGCACTCGATTCGCAAAGCCTTTATCATGTCTCCAGGTCTCGTCTCTACACTCTGATCCTGTAGAACTCATGGCATGTAAGGAAAGCAAAAGCTGATGCGTGAGGAGTACTCCATCCCGTGAGATGAGACATAACAGCGACCTAGAGATTGACAATGGGAAAATGCTATACTTGCAAATTGCCGACGCAAGCTTCTCTTAGGGCTAATAGCTGCTTGCTTACATGCCCGAACTTTTTTTCGACTATTTCCAGGGCGAGTTTCCTCAAAATGCCTTCTCTCAACTCAGTGGACGCCAACAAGATACTCCACCGCATGGGGTCTTCCATGCCAGCCTCACAGTGGCGGCACAACTAGTGGAATCAAGAAACTGTCTATTATTTATACTTCAGCCATCCAATCTTAGCAAGTGAGAATCTCCTCCTACTCAGCCCGGCATGGTGGGGGCCTGAGAGGTTGTCAAGTTCACTCAGGAAAGAGAGCGAATGCTTCAAGGCAGATAACAGATTGGGATTGCTCTTCGTAGTCCTCCAAACCATATTTCTCGCGTCTTCTGGGCCAAATGAGCATAAATAGCTTCCTGGAAGACATCCAAGACTGTATGGACCAATGTGGCTACAAAGAAATGTAACCTGCTGAGAGCCCTCCAGAGCGGACCACTTGCTCTTGATCATTAACGAAGTCTTTGGCGCTTCACATCTCCTGTAGGAACGATGAGTATTGTCAAAGTCTCCATTAAGCTGGAAGACCGGTTTTATATCCTGGATGGCTGAGAATTGCAAGGTTACAATAATCACTCACAGCGACAGCAAAAATGATAGCAAGAATCAGCTTGGCAATCTGCAGACAGAAGACATCTACTGTAGTTGATGGCGTTTCTGATGTCCAGGTTTGCATAGCTCAAGGTTTGACTCCAAAAATGACGCTTCATGTTTGTCAACTTGACGAAATCATGGAAGGCTCTGGAAGTCCACACAAAACATGCATACATAATAATTTCAATCCACTCGCCTCAGTTCCTCAGTTGTTAGCCTTCCTTTGAGTCTGCAGCTTTTCTAGGTTTCAGTCACGATCTGGACCGAGGAGTGCTTCAAGCAGACTATCACCAGGGTGGACCATGCCAAGAAAACAAGGACAGTCTTGATATCAAGAGCGACTTACAATACTATGACTTACTATTTTGATCAATAACCGCAGCTCTAACGTTGATATAGATATGCAGCGATGAATTCATCCTAACAGGCAGCTTATTGCCTTGAATGTTCATATTCCATGTGCTATCAGAGACTTACTCCATGAGCAAACGCGGATAGTATCGTCGCAGCTTATCCGACAACCAAAAGTATATTCATGTGCTTTAAGATACTCACTCCATGACCAAAACACAAACAGTATCATCGCAGTCCATGAGAAAAGCAAATCCCCACTGAATGTGACACTTGCTCTCGCCGTTCTACCTATCGAACTATCATACTATATATATATTTTCTTCGCATATCATGAAGAAGTGTTCTTCGACGAGTTTGGCATAGACAATAGCTTGAGGTCATTTGTTAAAAAGGAAAAGTGGGGGACATTTTGAGAAGGAAGAAGACATTTTATGAGTTTAGGCGCAATAGCCAGTCCGCATTTAACGGCAGCATTTTCAGCCTGGCAGTGGGTAGTGTGATCAAAACAGCTGCATCACAGTAGTTTCCTTGCTCGGATGACTTAAAGAGCTAAAGACAAGATGTTTGTATTTGATGCTGATGGAAGTAGCACGCTTGTTAGGATGTGCGCACTCGCGCATTAGGGATTACTGGGCTGAGTAGGGCAAGCTCACAAACGCGAAGGATAATCTTTAACCACATAGGTTCTTCGTCATCGATTGATGGCTTCGTCTGGTTGAGCAAGTGCTTTGTATCCGAAGAATTCACACGGTTCAACATCGGCTTTGCTCCTACCGAGACGATTTCCGAAGCATGAACTGACGAAGCGTGATGATCATAGACAGAACGATAACGTGAGGACATGCAGCGAAGACGAGGCATTGAGCAGCGGCGAATACAGGGCAGCGCAGGACTTCGGAGATGCACGGCTTGTAAGATACATGATTGTAAAGAGGAAGCCAGATTGCTTGGAACCATTCAGGTTCACCTCACTAATCTGCTCTCAACATTCTCCCTCCACCACTCCGGAAAATCCAAGACCTTCTTCTCCCTCCTCGCCTCCTCTGCAGCGAAGACCATAGCATGACTCCTGATACACTCTTCCAAACTACATCCCACATGCTCCTTCTGCGCATCCTCCACGCTACTACCACCGTTCTTCACCGCATCCACAGCAAGAATGAACTGTCTCGCCAAGCCATCATCGCCACCTCCGTGTCCTCCGCCTGCCAAATACGGTTTATGGATCTTTGTCTCCCCAGTATTGAAGTCCTGGACCGTGATTGAGGTGCTATCGGCGTAGATCTCGCCGTCGCTGCCGTAGAATTGCGAGTAGCGATCGCATTGCTTCTTGGTGTGGGCGACCATGTGGAATATTGCTGTTTTAGCGCCCCTGCCTGTTAAAGCCTTTTCGGCGTCGCCATCAGAGGTGAGCAGTGGGTCGTTCTCCCATTGCATGGTCACTACTTGGTCATCGTTGACGTCGTTATCTGCCTCATAGACGCAGCGGCCGAACCAATTCTTCGATGAGATCTCGGCCTCTGGAGTGTTGGAAGTATAGTCCTCGGCGAGCTTGGCTTTGAGAGCAGCTTCTCCTCCTTGAAGGTTTCCACTAGCTATGCAATCTTCAATTTCTGGAAGGACGATGTTAACCGGCCAGAAAGTATTTCCACTCCCGAGGCCTGGATACTGTTTTCCTAGGTAAATCTTCTTGGCTGAGTACTTGCATGTCTTCTCGGCGGGGCAGGTGAGGCAATTTGTGGCGTTGCCAGCTGCTTTGGGCTTTCGTGACTTGTTAAAGTATTGTAGACCACCTAGCGAGCTGACTGTTGTTGGGATATGTGCTGGGTTGGTCGAGCCGGGTGGTGCGGAGCAAAGGAGCCAGAGAATGAGATCGATATCATGGCAAGACTTAGTGAGAAGAGATGGTGCTGTAGTTGACTCTTTACGCCAATTACCTCTTTAAGATATGTCAGAATCGATCCGTTTGAATGGGACGAGATGACATACCTGACATAGCTGTGTGTGAAATGCCACCATCCTACAGGTTCTGTGTGATTGACAGACATAATCTCCCCGATCGCCCTATCCTCAAGTAGAAGCTTCCTGAGTAGCATATTATGCGGACTATATCTGAGAACATGGCCAATAGAAAATATCTTCGAAGGCACAGCATTTGGCAAATCCGGAAGAAGAGATTTGTAAATCGATACACAATCGTCAAGACTGGTAGCCAACGGCTTTTCGCACATAATATGCAGACCCAGAGGAGCAAGTCCTACGATAGTCTCCATGTGCATCTCGTCCAGTACGCAGATGAACACTCCATCAACCCCTTCTGGTACATTCTCACCCCTCGCTGCTCTCGCTCTCCTCTCTTGCTCCCAAGTCAAGAACTGCTTCCAGTCTTCAAACTCTTGCCCTTCGGATGGTCCAGCCTTCCCCCAGATGTATGCATCGCCTAAGAGTTTTCTTTTGTATGCAATTGGTTCTGCGACTGCAACCACGATACCGTTTGTCGATTCGCCTGTAGCTCTGGCGTAAGCAGTTCCTCGAGATCCAGCTCCAATTATCAGAAGTCGTGGAGGATTCACGGACATCGCAGGGCGAGGAGGAGGGGGAAGCCGGTCTACATCGTCTTCGGGGGAGTCTGCATGGGGTGCCATTGTAGCTGAATGTGTCTGGGCAGGCCGAGGGGTAACTTCGAAGGTATTTAGAGATATATCAGAGACCCAAGCTTCTCATCTCAGCCTTGCATCCCAGCCTGCCATTTGGTATGTAACGTTACTGGATCTAGCCCAATCACATCTTCTTGATTTGAGTGTGCACGTTGCTTGAGGCTGTCGTGGTGGAACGTTTCGGTGATTGTGGTGGTTATGCCCAGCTTTCCCGGAGGGATAAATGGCGGGGTCGGGGTCATTTTCAATGGCTGGGGCTGGATGTAGCATACCTATGTAGGCCTCAGGCCTCAGGCCTCGGGCCCAGAACGTTCTCAATATTCCACATCGATCTTTTTCATCACTTACCTAGATACCTATAGTAGGAACTCTTTAATGATTAAGCGAAATTAGAAGTTGCTCTATATCTCTATATATCTTATTTGCAAACGCTTTTCGTTTATTACCATTCCACGTGGTGAAATCAAATCCTGTGCGAACCATGGCTCAAGATCATGATTGCTCTGTGAGGTTCACTCTGTCCATTGTCAAAACCTTAGGGACTACCCCGCTATAAAGAGTACCCCGCACTAAAGACATACGATAATGATTTCTTCGAAGAGCTTATGAAAGCAAAAGAAAAAGAGTCTACAGTATACTTGATTGATTGATAAACCAAATGTGCGTAAAGCAGACAAGATCTTATAAAACGCTGGATAGAGATAGATAAAGTATTCTTAGGTATAACGTAGTAAGAAAATAAAAATAAGAAGTCAAAAAGTAATATATCACGGACCAAAAATATTCCAGGCGTCGATCCAGACGGGACTCGAACCCGCAATCTTCAGTAGTTCCGTACCGGAAACTGACGCCTTACCATTAGGCCACCAGACCTCAGACCGTTAAACCATAACGGTATCATGTTTTCTCGGCGCCCTATTTCGCTTAACATTAGAGCTGCCCAGTATGTGACTTGATCTCTTACAAAGACTCAACCTCCACTCAACAGCCAAAGAAAATATAGTGTACTCTGAGAAGACAAACGGGCTTATTTGTGCTACAACACTAGCTATCAGCATCTTTGAATTATAAGCTACCTTTAGCCTGTCCTCATTCATTCTGTCTCCGTGATATGCGATCGATAAACGGAATTCTTACGAAGACTTGAGTTCCTGAGAACAATACACTTGGCATGCTTAATTAATACACTCTTCAATTATCAGTATTGAAGTCAATACATGGCGGTAACGAGAAAGAGATCAAGAGCTAGATACCTGTCTAGAATACTGATTTGATATATATTATACTGAACTTGCTATAAGAGTCTTTGTTTAGTAATTAGTCAGTAGATTTATCTAGTAACAAACCTCCGTCAGAAGAATTTAATGTAGTACGGTTGACTCAACAATCCGCATCCGGAATCCAGATCTGGCAGCTCGCTGTGGGAAGACGGGAATTCTTGCCAGGCATCTCTCAGTTCCAGAATGAATCCTTCTTTTGTGTTCAAGAGAAAAAAAAAAACACTTGAGCTGCTAAAATAAATTTGCCTTGCTTGTTCCGAAGAAATGTTGATAGGCTTGATCAATAACCCGCAAAGCAGAAAATGAACACTCACGTGACGATTGAAGCCACCACGAATGCGAGGTCCGAAAGTACCGGGGATCGACATCGAACATCCAACCCGATACTATCCATGTTGTGTAGAGTCATGCTTAATCCTGATCGCATCCCAGGGCGGTTTCTCGATAACAGTCTTCTCACATCAGATGAACCTTCTTGGCCTGTGCCGCAATCATTCTAGAGTCGAGAGTGTGGCTGGTAAGCAAGCTAAGCGAAACCTAAATATAGGTCCAGGAAAATGAAGTTTAATCTTTCGCAGTTTGCTCAACCACGTTGCTTACGACTTTGTACGCAATATCTCGGCCTCGAGGTCGGAGTGTGGCTCGGCTTCGCGCTAAAGCACTTGTTGGGCTCTCCTTTGCGCTGAATGTCGAAGCTATGGCCGATGGCGAGGATGGCTGGAAATGAAGCTCAAGATGTGCAGGCGTTGGAGACTTGGGTATTTGCTTTATTTTGTTTGCATTCCATACGACAGATCTTTTTTACTTGGGAACTCGTGGAATTTGATAAATGTGGGTCTACAAGTTGATAGGAAATGAACGTCTTACTTCGTACGGTCTACCTTTAAGTGAGAGCGTGGACGGAGATGCCCTCCGATTCAGCTTGTTTGGAATCAAAAAGCGTTTTTGGCCATTTGTTGCGGCACCAGTCTGACGTTTCTTCTGCTTCCCAAGCTCTTCCTTGCAACTCCAAGGATTCCTCCTGTGTATCCCAACAATGCTGATTACTACAAGCTACAGCCTCTATCACGTTCAACAGATTCTAGTATCCATTTCCAACAGAAGAAAGTCATCGTGGGTCTTGAACCGTCCTTCGAAGCTCGGAACGAATAATCCAATGGATCGTGGTAAATTAAAGATGATGCTATCACGGTGACAACTCATCGCCGCTGCTTGTACACCAAATCTCCTCAAAATAGATTTATTTCCTCGAAATTGTTTTCCGGAAATTGTTTCTCCCGACTATACCCTACTATGACCCCAGCCATCCACGCTGCTGGATCGGAAGCCCCATCTTAATTTTCTCGAAAAAGATTCCACCTACTGTAACGGCGTTGCTTGACAGCCATGAACAGCCGGAACCAATCCGCAGCGGCCTTCCTTACGCCCCAGACGATCTGATAGGGTCGTCCGACATCTTTAAGGTTGACGTACAGAATTGGCATGCAGCCACATGCAGTCAGCAAGACACGTGACGTCTGAAGAAGAGATTATCCCTTGGTATTGGGGACGAACGTTGGATTTTCGGATGCACACTGTTTCCGCGCAGGGCTGAGTAGGGATTGTTTCCTCGTTGGATTGCGGTGAGGCGATCACAAGATATGCCAGGCTGATATGCTTACTGTGATTAGGGTTTGCTGCAAGTGCGAGCAAACGTTGGCAGTAGACATTGAACTACGCCGAGATCCATTGACAGACTTTGCTATTAACTACAAACTACAGAGCTCTATATAACTTCATGCGTTCCCTATTCAGTATCTTCATCTCATCATCAACAATCACATCTACTTAACATCCATCCAACTATCCATCTGTCTAACAAAGAACCAACTCATCCATTCTTCATCCATCTATCATCTGACAAGACTTCGACTTCCGTCTTTTCTTTCGTCCTTTCCTTCGTCATTTCATTTGTCAGATAACTTATAACTCATTCATAATGTATACTCCAACCACCATCCTGTCTCTTGCTCTTGCTTTTGGTCTCGTCGCCGCTGCACCAACCAACACCTACACAGCAAAGACCAACATCACAGTCACATCAGTCACAGCAGCTTCCACACCTGCATCATCTCCACCACCCGCACCTGAATCACCTGCCAGATGCCCACCAAAAGCATCGGCCAAGGATCTCGCACTGTTCGAGAAGCTCACTTCCGCACCCAACGCCAACATCCGCCAAAGCTACCTAAGCGACGCCGACTACATCTTCGACTTCAAGAATAAGTGCGATGCGGAAGGCTTCACAGCCTCCGGCAAAGGTGGAGAAGTCGTCCGTGCAGATCGCGCTTCAATGCCCGCTCTAGTAGGACAAGGCGGCTCTGTTGCAATCGGTTTTCTCGGTCCATGTGGATTCAACACACCTCACGTGCATCCTCGCGCAGCAGAACTCAATCTCGTCGTCGAGGGTGAGCTATTCGCCTCTGTCACGGCTGAGAATGGCGCCAGACACATGAGCCACACCCTCACTCAATGGCAAATGACTGTCTTCCCAGCGGGGTCTATGCACACCGAGTTCAACCCGCTCTGTACACCTTCCACATTCATCGCTTCCTTCCCTCATGAAGATCCAGGTGTTGGACAGATCGCACAGGAGTTCTTTGGCTTGGAGAATGAGATTGTTAAGGGTTCTGCTGGTGGCGAGCTTTCTATCGATGGTGCTGATATCGATAAGTTCCGCAAGCTTATCCCAGATAATGTTGCTGCTGGTGTTGACAGCTGCTTGATCAAGTGTGGTATGGCCAAGAGATAAAATGTGATAACTTGAAGAAATCTGTTTTGGCCTAGCGTCGGATTCGGTTCGGAGCATTGCATTGGGAGTCGGAGCATAGCATTAGGATCTGGGACATGGCATCTGTGTACATTCATAGCGACGGCGTTGCTGACTTCAGTGATCAGACTAGATAGAGATTAGATTAATCCCGTAAAGCAGCTTCACTTTCCTTAACCTCAAGATGCTTCTACACATATTTTTCTCTCTTGCAATAGTAATCCTTTTTGAACGAATCTCATTGATCCAAGGTCTCCAGCTAGCTTGTTTACTTGCAGCCTTAGTTTCATGAAGTGAATGGCCACCCTACCGAAGTCAAGTCTCGGACAAGGCCCTAACTCGACTCGTCGCTTTCTGATCTCTCAATATCGGCAAATGTAGCATAATCAAGTCGTACCTCGATATCTTCGCTGCATATAATGACCTATATCCAGCGTTGACCAACATCTGACGATGGCATTTTTGCATTGCTGTACCTGAATCCAAATAATGTCTCACATTTTCGAGCTTCCACCTATTTCATGACAATCCATTCGATAATCAGTTGCACCGCGTCAGAACCGTATCAATAACTCATTCTTTCACTCCATACAAAACTTTGCGGCTCGTCACCACAGAAGTACATAGCCGGTACTGAATTCGCGCACGGATCCTATAAATACAAGACTGTGCGTTATGAGACTGTGGTGTGCATAGAAGTACTGATACTGATCCCCAGATCTCTGAACCCTCAGTACACCAGTGTTCAGCCCAATCTTTGCATAGTCTGGGAGCAAGACTTTGGGTATAGTAGCAGTACTTTGGGTATCAGGACTGGACAATTTTGCTCCAATAGGAAAAATACTTACATCTTAACTCTGCTGAAGGGACGTGGGCAGAAAGTGTAGAATCTTTTCTCCGACACCTCTGAGAGAACTAACTGTTGACCTTCCGATACCTAATGATCTTCTCGAGTATCACCTAAGTATTTTATGATACATACACCTTCTCTTGGGAGTGTCTATAAATTCAATATGGCGGGAGAAATGGATAGTAGGGCTGCCAATATGAGGTGGAGAAGGAATGAAATGCAGAAGAACTGCGCTAACATTGTGCTGGTCGTTTTGCAGAAAGAGGGTTCGCTCTACAGATTCAAGAAAGTCTTTGATGGCATCTATGGATCTGTTTGAGACCTTCACCAAAAGGGTGGTCCGCCAGGGACTAAACTTAACAGAGGACTCTGATGGGATTTGTGGGAAAACGAACTCAGACAGCATAGGTTTATGGATAAGTTAGGTGTATCTAAGACTGCTGGGACAAAAATCAACAGAAAGCTGCATTGACACTCGGTGGACATAGGATATTGAAACATATTCAAATTGGTGTGGTATCACTCGAACGCATGTGTAACCCGACTCACATTCAAGAGGTGAAAAGGACGATCCGAATCTACACACCTGCAGAATAGAACGTAGCGGTCATCTTAGGTATCAGCTCCCCACCCCCTCGCATCATTGTAATCCGAAGCCAACCTCAGGCCCTGCCCAAGAACTCCCAACGCCCCATCAGCGAACACATTCCCCGTCCTTGGCGCTTCAGGCTGATACAGCTGTCCCCTGACATCCGCTCCCTCCGTAGCAATGCGATACGCATCATCAAGAGCACTATCTTTACATATCATCCTCGCAACAGCCGCTCTCTTGATAGCGCTCCGCCAGCGAAGGAACCACTCTGCTTCAGTCATCACCGTACATTTCCTCCTCATGTCGTCTCCAGGCGGCTGATCCGCATATCTATAAATTGCTTTCACAGTCTCATATCTAGCCGTGATGAAAAACAGAAACGGCCATGCGAACATCCATAGGAACGTACAGTAGAACACCCATCGTATCCACGTCGTGTTTCTCCACTCATTGAACTTGCCTGGACTGTAAACGATCAGAGAGTTTCGCTGCTCGGGAAAGTCGATCGATACGTGACCGCGGTAGTTGGTTTCGGATATGGCGGAGCGTAGGAGTTGTTCCAATTTCTTCTTGTCGTGGTTGATGATTCGACGTTTGAGCGTGAATGATTTCCAGCCCGATGTATCTGCCACGTAACGATCACACCATATCTTCAGCTCATCTGCGCCTTCTTCCGCATCTGAGCTTACTGTAGGGTGCAGTGATGGGATCCTGGTGCCTCTATACCCACGCTTGTTATCTGGTAGGTACTCAAGTTTGCCCTTTCCAAATCCGCCCAAGAGATTGGTGATGTTGATTACGATGCGAAAATCGTCGATCTTGTCTTTCGTCTCCTTGTTTCCATTTCGCCGTGTCTCTGTATGCGAACCGTAAATCTGGACTTGGTAATTCGGTGGATACAATGCTTGTTCTTTGATTGCTTGATAGAGGCTTTCAGCGTCTGTTGAATAGAGGGGAAATCGGGTTCGATATTCGCGACAGCTGAGGTCATGGGTCTGGAAGGGAAGATCGGGCGGTGCGCTATGTATACCGTTAGATCAATTGGCAACATTGGGAAAGAGGCACACTACAAGCCTAGTTGAATTGCGGCAATGGATGTCGATGTCGATGCTGTTGGGAGGAGAGGAGCTTCGGCAAGTTCATCTTGATAGGGCGGAGGGTCTTCATCTGGAAGATCTGCCTCTACATCGTCGAGGAGGACTGCGGATGACATGGACGCTGTCCCTGCGTAGTCTGGTGCATCGCGATATGATGCTGAAGGGGGAGGCTGATATACAGCCTTGCCGGAACCCATGATAGATGAGAAGGACAGTAGCGAGCGTGAGGTGTTTGTCAGGTATTCGGGATAGATAGGGGATTATTCAAAAGACTTCGGAACAGACTTGAAGGAAGAGAGCCATAAATGTCGTCGTTGTGAAAGCAACATCGCATGTTGCTGCGCCTTCTTCCTCCACTACTGACCGAGTACTGTAAAGGTACAAATATCCAGATCCCCGAAAGTCTATAAATAGATGGACCATTTCACGACGACATCGTTTCTTGAGTAATTGAATTCAATTTTTTTGCAGATATAGAAAAACTTCTGGAGCTTTAATTTAGAGCTTGACTGCCCGTGCACTGGATGCTGAGAGCAATGGTCAGGTTTTGAAGTCTGTACGCTCTCTCGATTGCGCCAAGCAAGTCAAGTGGATTGCTGGCTTCAATCTCCGTCACGCGAAAACCACGATCCGAGCCAACACGCCTTCCATCCAACGGACACTTTTACCCAAACTTGCAGCTTAAGTAACTAGGCAGGCTTGACCACCACAGCATGGGGCCCCTCGTTCCCTTTCAGCTCTTGCTCTCCATATTTGCAACTTGCTTCTATCATATCTCAAACCATGCTACCTTGAGTGAGGAATACAAAGCCACTGGGCATATCCTAGCAAGGGGGTTTACATTTAATTGCTGTATGCCAAGTAGTTCAAACTACAAAATTGGCGGTTAACAAGTCAACGATGATCCTTACGGCTTTCCTTCTCAACATCGCAGGTGGCAACTTCGAAACGACAAGTACCGTGAGACATTGTGCCTTTTATGTCTCTCTCAAGATGCCTTAAGGCAAGTCTTTGCCGTGGCCGTGGCTCATTCTCAGGAAAGTCACCCCGCACCTATTCCAGGGCATTGGGCTAGAGAGAGTCATATGCTTATTTTTGGCTTTTTGTTTCAGCTTTGTTTAAAACGAAAGCGTTCTTTCGAGTGGTACCGAAGAGCTTGATCGCGTCCCGAATCCAGTCTCTCTTCTCATTCGCGCCGAGCCCTAGCGGGCAGTCTTCAAGAACCCAAGTCTCTCTTTCGTCAAGTTTGACGCCGGCTGCGCTGTCCTTTTCTGGCTTAAGGAAGGGCAAATCGGCATCGTTGGTGTCGACCTCAAGACCAGCTTCGGGGTCATTATGACCTTAGTTCTCTTTGTCTTACCCTCTCCATGGGTGGCTGTAGATTTTCTCTTCTTGTTGGCCTCGGCTGCTGCGGGCTGGGGTGTCTATTTGCCTTTCTTTGGTCTCTTACCGGCCTTGGATTTTTCTGGGGAAGCATCAGAGTCCTTGTCTGGACCTGCCTTTTCACAATGGTTTAGCATACTGCATAAGACATGTCAAGAGAAGGAGTGATTCACATCAGTCACAATCATTCCAAGAAGTCAAGTAGAGCCGTGAATCTACTAGTGTCTCTCGTGCTGACTTTCAACTACTGAAACTATCAAAACACAAACCAAGTCCACTCAGAATACCAAAGACAACCCAAGCCACCAGCCCGAAACCTCCAGAACCTCTCTCTCTCTACTTTCCTCCCTCCAATGAGAACTCGCTTAATTTGGTAAGCGACGGGTTTGAGTTTCACACCGAACAGTTGGATTCACTTTTGGTGCTAAGATCCAGCGAAAGTGTATGGCATGTTTGGGCCTTGTTGCAGAATGCCAGAAAGTAATAGAATAAATCTTTCGAGCTGATCCGGCACCTTTATAATCATTTACTATTCGGTATGCTGGATACATATTCCTATCATTCATGATCTTCCATTCATAATACTCCATCAAAATGCACATGCCAAATCTCATAAAATCACATAATCCAGGTATATCATTATATCATCAGCAAGCCATATGCAATTTCATCTCCACGACCTATCTTCCAAAGCTCCTCTCAGAATCTCTTTCCGTTAAAGGCTCCAGCCCACCAGGTCCCTCGCTGCCATGCACACCGCCATCTCTACTCGCGCGCCTTGTTCTCGCTCTGCTATCGGACTTCTCTCTGAACCCCTCTCTCAAGGCCTGACTCCTTGTATCCAATCCACTTCCTCTGAATTCATTCATTCCCTGCTCTCTTACAAGACGCATGCGCTCCTCCTCGGCTTTATCGTGGGTCACATGCGCAATCCTTTCATTTACCGTGCCGCGCAATGCTTCGCCTGCGCCGTGTAGACCTTTGAGCGTCGCGGTGAAGCTCTGGCGTTTTCCGATCGGCTTCTGTGGAACCGCTGCTGGATTGTTGGAGACGGTCGTGGATGCGCCTAGTGGCGTAGTCGCCGGTGCTGTTGCGACGGGTTGTACTGCTCCTGGTACAGCAGAGGGTACCGTGGAGTGCGCAGTTGTTGGCGAGGTTCCAACACCAGAAATTCCTGGTCGTGAGTAATTTGGTGTCTTGGAACGGACACTTGGATCGTAGGTTGATGAAGTCGGACTCACTGGGATAGATGGCTCAGTGTGGTCCTTATCTACGACTGGCGAGTTGCCATAATAAGCCCCTGTTGGCTGATGAGAAATGTTGTTCTGACTTGAGTGTTGCTTGAGAGGATTGATGCCTGTACCAGTCCCGTATCCAGCTCCAGTGTGGTTCGAATTTTGATTCAAGAGATGTGCACTCGTTCCAGTTCCACTACCGTTGCCAGCTACCTGACTTGGACCGTTTGGAGGAATCTGACTCTGTCGGACAGGTCGGTCTTGACTCACGAGGTTCGCACCCGCGCCAGTGCTGTACCCAGTACCTCCTCCTTGGATAGGGTTTCGGTTTGGGCTGTTACCCTGATGCACAGGGCTCACGTTTAGCGGCGCCACCATCCCATCTCTCGACTTTCTCCTCTCCGAGCGCTCAGGCATTATAGGCGAGATTGGTCCATCGGGAACAAACGACGGATTATGTCCTGATTGCATGGTTGGAGAGTGTCTGAAATCAGATCTAGGAGGAATGTATCTTCCACCGGTTGTAGTAGGTGACAAAGGTACACCAGGTAGCTCAGCATCTAAGCGGGAATTGTCTCCACTGTTTCGCGTCAGCACAACAGGTCGTGTCGGTGGCGGTCCAGGAGGTGGAGGAGGATATTGTGACTGTTGTATTTCCGATTGCTTGGGCGTAGGTTTGCGTGCTGGAGGGTGGAAAAAGGAGTTTGGATTTGAGGTCCCCGGTGTTGGCGCCGTTTGTTGGATCGTTGGGTTGGGTCTGTCTTGTGTTTGAGCGCCAGGCATTTTGTTTGGGAGATTATCCGTTCGGATTGGATTGGTCTGGGTGGGCGTGTGACTTCGGATCGGGTTGCTTTGGACAGGCGTGTGGCTCTGGACGGGCGTACTTCCGAATGCCTGGATTTGGCTTGGAGATTGGTTGACATGTTGAGGAATAGGTTGTGATATCCCTGTCTTTGTACCAGCATTTGCGGGTAGCTTTTGGTCGACTGTTACTTCCGAGACTTCTGGTGGAGGGTCGGTGGATGCATTGTAAGGATGGGAATAAGTATGGGATGTTCCATCAGGAGCTACAGTTGTAGTCGCTACATTTACAATCAGAAACGGGCCTTGTTGCATCTTGGACGGGAAATATGACTTACTCGTTGTAGTGGTCGTTGTCGTAGTAATGGTAGTTCCTGGCGGCTGATATGGTTGCTGTTGTTGAGCAGGAGGCTGATAATTGGTATTTCTTGGCTCTGCATTGACATTACTTGAATCCGCCGTCGAAACATTACTGCTCGAGTAGTATGTCGAGTCATTAAAGCTATTGTTGTGAGAATGATTTGCTTGCTGAGGTCTTGGTGTTGCGAGTGCGTCGTGAGGTGCGGGGTTGTTATTGAGGTTGTTGATATTCGCCTGCGCCTGTTGGATCTGTGCATTTGCAAGATCCGTCGGCTTCGACTTTTCCTTGTGTTTGAAGAGTCCCATTGTAATAAGATTTTTTACTTCTTCCGGAAAATAGGATTATTTGAGAGACAATGTCTTAAGAGGCAAGGAATGAGGTATATTTGAAGAAGTCCTCAACGCAAGGAGTGTGGCTGATGAAGTGCTTGGTGATGTAATGTGGCGCCGTCAAAACAGGGAATGTCTCCACCACGATGATGATCATCTCGAGATCTGCGTTTCAACCCTGCCAAGTCTGTGGCACAGCTCTCGGTTAGCTGATCGAATGACTGGGCAACTAGTCATGAAAGTAAATACACTGTGATGTTCATGGTAATTGTTTTGGTTTCTACATACTTTGACAGAAGCAGCAGATGAACTATCTCAGGTTGATTTGTGAGGCATGGATGCACGATTCCCAGAAACAGGCAACAGGTAACCTATTGCCCCAGAAGATGATACAAGCAAGCAAAAAAACCAAGCACCATTTTCTCGAACACAATCCTATTCCCATTCGACGACTTAAAAAGCAAGCTATCTTTCCCTCAATACCTTTGATTCCCTCAACACCCATTGTTTCCCGGGGTCCTCGTACCCAGCGGAGGGGTTCTCCGAATCATTGTTTGTTTCCATCGCTATCGGAGTATGAGACATAAGCATCCATTCCGTCATTCAGAGTGCGATAGTGGCTTTTGGCCATGCTCGCTGACCCTTGAGGACTTCAGATCGATGTTTAAGAATAGCGATTTGTTCGGACTGGGACTGGCTTGCCAGTCAAGTCCAGGAGCGGAGGGTCGACTCGCTGAGGGGTATTCAGGGGCTGGAAATCCAATGGCTGAGCTTGAGCCATATTTGCTGAATTTGGAATCGTTTGCCTCACGTTATCATAAGTGCTGTGACCTCTAATTGGGGAGTCCTCTCAAGCTCCGGAGCCTTTCAGCAGCAGTGTTGAGATGCGGCTCGTCACTCATAGCTCCTGCATAACATTGCTGGTATGCTGGATCATACTTTGAATCTGGAAAAATCTGGGCCGGATTGGTGTAAGCTTCAGCCCGTTCAGATGTGAAAGCCATATCCGCCTGGTTCGAAGGTGGTGACAGAGCTGTCCATCCAGCCAAAGACAAAGGGGCTGGTTCTAGTTTAAAAGGCTTCTGGTCCGGGCATCCGTAAGGGTTTGTTGCACTCGCATTTGCGTAAGGATTATTTGCTTTGACAGCCGAGTAGATTGAAGGGTGAGGAGGCATCCTTTGACTATCCTGTCGAGTGTTATCGAGGCTCTTAGTGACAAGGGAGACACCAGTGGGTCGAATAGCTGCATTTCTAGGCTGAGGATCAGGTCGACTCGGGTTCAAAATTGTCATTTCGGGATAACTTCGAACAGGCTTCTTGACAGGACCCTTGTCCTGGAACCACGTTTTCAAAGCGAGGTCAAAGGGATTTGATGGCTGGATAAGCCTCGCGTGTTGACCTGCAAAATCTCGATACTCGGCATTACTAGGGTCGTTGCTCGCCGTGGGAAACTGATATCCAGGTAAATCAGGAAGTTCGTCGTAAGGCCCAGTCCTGTCACCGATATTGAATGCAAATTCGGATACTGGCTCACGCGGAGCTACGTAAATTCCATTGTAATGCTCCAGGTCAGTCTTTGTAGGCTCGGTGCCTATAGGGAAGAACTGCACATTCTGGCTATCCTTGTATATTGGACCACTCGAACTGGTAGCAGGGCTGGCTGCTGGTTGTAAAGCAGATGCTACAATCTTTTCGTCCTTCTTTCTCAAAGCAGGCTTTGTGAGTATATCTTTTTTGGTGGACTCAATATTCTGGAACCCCATCATAAAAAGGCCTCGTTTGGCGAATGTAGGACTGTATTCTGCCTTATACGCAGCTGCAAGCGCTTCATCGTCGTTTTTCAAAGTATGCCTCGTGGCTTCAGCAATAGACATGCCCCTCAAGTCTTCAGGCTGATAAGAAGGAAGCGGTGTCTTGCTGTGGCGTCCTATGTACTTCTTTGCTTCTACCTCCTCGCTCTGTCCCAAAGCAGAGTTTGTAAGTTTGATATCTTTTGTAGTCGACTCGAAATTCTGGAAACCCATAACATATAGACCCCGTCTGGCGAGTTTTGCGGATGCAGGACTGTATTCTGGGTTCTGCGCAGCTGCAAGCTCTTCATCGTCGTTTTTCAAAGCACGCCTGGTAGGTTCGGCAATAGACATGCCCCTCAATTCTCTGGGCTGATAAGAAGTTGGAGGTGTCCTTCTGTAGCGTCCTATATTCTTCTTTCCTTCTACCTCCTCGCTCTGTCCCAAAGTAGCCTTTGTACCTTCGGCGACAAACATGCCATTGATTGGTTCAGATTGAGAGTTAAGGAATACCTTTCCGAATCTTTTTTCATTCATCTTTGCTAAACTCTCTTCGTGCTGCTGCAAAGCAGCCTTTGTGAGTCTGGTGCTTCCTTCGACGGGCAGAGGATCCATACCGGCCATGGTTACGTGATAAAAGCCATCGGCCATTCTTTTCGTCTCTGGCTCTGCCTTGACCTTCTCGAAGACTCTGCCATCTGACCTCGCCATCTCGTTGTCGGAAGCACCTGGAAGTTTAGTGTTTTTGGCGGTTGAAACAACCATATATGACGTGCCACCAATATCCATGTCATCGATCAAAGGAAGTTTTCTCCTCTTCGGACTCAAATCAATCCTGACGAAGTCTTCGTTATCCGCCATACCCATCTTGTTGCCCGAAGCACTTGGACGTTTGGTGTCCTGTGCTGTTGCGAACGGCATTTGAGATATACCACCCATAGTTATGTTATTGTAGCCAGAGGAGGATTTCTTTTCCTTCTTCGAATTTGAATTGACTTTCATGAAGTCATCGTCATCTGAAACTTTCATCTCATTTTCGGAACGGGTTGGAGAGACGATGCTCCAGGTTTCGGATCCGTTGTCGGACATGGTGATGGCTTGAAAATTTGTGAGACCTGCCAGATTTTAGCACAATTTTCGATGTGGGCATAAGATTTATGATGAGCCGTCTCGTCAACATTAACTTACCACCGAATAGCTCGCCAGCTGATATGTGAGCAAGTCTGAAGTTGAATTTCTGTAAAGACTCGTATGTTGGATTTCTTTGTGGGAGAGAAACGGAGAAGCCGGGAAGGATTTGTGCGAGTTATGCCATCATGATACCAGACTTTGCATTATTTTTTGGCTGAGATGGGTCAAGTAAAAAGCGGCGTGAAGCCGTTTATTCGCCAAGGATGTCCAGGTCAATTAGTATTGAAATATGTAACCGAGCAGAGCCGCAGATTTTCAGGACGTCACTTGCTCCACACATTACATTACTTGATCATTGAACATGCTGTAGCTTCGACTCCGATTGATTGAACAGTCGTATAGAAAAGAATCTGTGGCGGAAGGCATAGCATCAGGACATAAATTTCGTGTAGAGTACAATTGATCGGGAGTTGCAACTGCCAAAAGTCAACTTGCGTGGTCATTGGAAAGTCTTTCATTCAAAAAGAGCAAGCAGAGTAAAGAGCAAGAAGTGCAACAGAGATAGGTTAGAGATTCGAAGATTAAAAGTGCCGTCGTCAAATTCCCACCAGATCCTACCACAATTTGAGTTCGAGATATTTCTAGAAAAAAACATCTCGATGTACTGCTATACCGCCAACTATCTCTCGAATTTGCAAAGGATGACTGGCGGACGTAAACTGAAAGTCGCGGAGTGGGACCTTAATATGCCGCTGACTGCAGTACCTAACAGAGGCACGAAGGCATTTCTCAGCAAATTGTAACAAGTGTTCTTGTTCTTATTCAGACAGACTAGTGCGAATCCGAAGGAAGATTGAGGTGTTTGACTATGTACCCAGCGTATTAGGTCTATGCTTATCCCAAAAACAAGGTAGCATTATGCAGACCTACTACAGTACTTTTGAAGTGTCGCTGTGAAAAGGCAATCCCGCAAGGGATGCCGACTTTCATACTCGGCAGCTCGGCCAACTACACAAGATCGTTTCCATCACTGGCTGTGGTGATGTAAAACTGGTCTCGACTAGTCAACTCGGCGATATTTCCATCCCTATGGACCATGTTAAGTAGCTGTCGGAAATACCATAGAAGGATTTGCGTACGCAATAATAGGTATGAGGAGCTCCAACGAAGTCGAATGTTTCCCAAGCTGCGACATCATTCACCAGCGAATAGAACTGAGTGTTCTTGAAATAGTGCTTGAAAGCAAAGATCGACGCAAGGACGAGTAGATACTAGCACTGTCTGAGGACTAGATCGCCTTGGTCGAGTTTTGGACAAGGGCTTGAGCTTCTGTAAGGTCAGAAACAGGGTCTTAACCTTTTTCTACGCCTCTGGATTTTGGTGGAAGCTGAAAGGGTCGATTGGTCGGAACCATGGGAAGGTATTATATTTGTAGGTAATCTTCAACTATGCAACAGCCTTAGACTCATGCACACATATCAATGCGGAGGGTGTGAGGGATGATCCTAACTGTTGAGCTATCACCTACTCGGTGCCTAGGGCTAAGGGAGTTGGAGATATGATATCTTTTGCAGAGACTTCTGACCCTTACGACCGGCTAGTCGGGTTGGATGACTCTGACAGGTCGTTCAGCTTGAGGTGGTGCTTTGACCCGTGAGAGGAGCGGAAGTTGAACGCTGTTTAATTACCACAACTCGGAAGATATAAGTGTTGTCGAAGGAGAAGGAAATGATACTTGAAGGAGATGATGAACAGACCAATTCTTGTAACTGTGTCGCAGAGGGCAGTTACTGTCCCCAGTTTCACCATCGATAGGCTGATTGAGGAACAATTTCCTCAGCAGCAATGGAGTTAGAGATTTCCAAAAAATATGAAAGAGCGTGTTGCCTTGCTTCATTTCTTCCTGTTCTTATACCGGCATTCATACCTATCATGCATCTGCCAAGATCACAGTCTCACTTCAATGCAGCTGCCTAGTATTTTGTAAAGAATTCGGGAGCTTTTGTAAAACGCAACTACTGGAACAATCTGAACAGCCTAGGCCTCATTATTTCCATACCCCATTATTTCCATCCCCAGTTTCCCTTGCCTCCTTCATTTATCAAGGACCAATAGCAGCCAATGCAGAAAATTAGTGATCGATTCTGCTCTCCAGCCCTTACTCCCCTCAGAGTTCGAGAACCAAGGGCAGCAAAAGCCGAAAATCAAGATCAATCTTCCCTCTCCCTCTGTCTCTTTCAATTCCAAAGAACAAATAGCAGAAAATTAAAGAAATTCAAGAAAAAATCGCGCTGAAAGCTCGCAATGCAGTGTATCCATACATCCTTATTCTAAACAATTCAGCCATACATATTCTTCATCTCAGTATCAAACTCCTCATCCGTAAGAATAAATCCATTGGCTCGCTTCTCACTCCACTCCATCGACCACTCTTCAGAAGATTGCAATCCCTCTGGAGCCGGAATTGGTTTGCTGGACCAATCCATCTCAAACGGCAGACCAACTCCCAGAACGCGGGCTGGCCATCTTGGGTGAATGTTGAATTCGGCAGCTACAATACCGTCTACCAATTGACTTGCACTTCATTGGCACAGATCAGCTTCGGACAACTAGATACTTTCGGTAGTAGAAGGTGTGTGAGACGCTTACATTTTACCCTCCCTCGAAGCTTGGTAAGCCTCTTCTTCGGTCTGCTGCGCAGAGCGAGCTTGATTTGACTTTTTGGCTGCCTTTTCTTGGGCGATGGATCGGAGGACGGCTCGGACTTTTACTTTGCGTGCGTAGAGACCTCGATGTGGAGCATCTGGAAGGGAGGCAAAAATGTTAATTGATGGATCATTCAAGTAAGCGCTCATACTGTATCTCATGTCAGTATCTTGTCGCGAATCTGGAACGAGTTCCCTACCGGGCACAAGGATTGATCTTGGATTCCCTGAGATATTTGACAGAATGTCCCGGGGTTCCTCTGCTCTGTGTAGACCCAGACCCCTGAGTAGCAATCTGCGGAGGCAAGTTATTCGGATCCTCAAGCATTGAATCAAGTCTGTTATGAAGGTTAGGATATATCTACACGCCAATGGAAAACCTACTGTCTGTTAGGGTCTAGTCGTTCATGTCCTACAATTTCTCCGCTAATATCTGAGCCATACTCTCCTGTTTCATCTTCATTTTCGGGGTTCTGGATTTTTGGCCGGGGGGATTTTCCTGCAGAAATTCGGACTTCAACTTGGTTCGCGACTTCATTCGTGGAGCTTTCTTCACCCCGTTGGACGTGTTCGGTCGGCCTACGATCATTCTGGTCAATTGCCGATGAAACTTTGTTGGATGATCCGAGCTTCTTCTTACTGATGGCCTTTTTCCCATTGCTTTCCGCTGCAGCATTTTGTCGTTTTTTGGGCGTTGGAGTCGAAGCCTCGGCCGGGTCCGTATCTTGAGAATGGCGGATTGCGGCAAATTTGCTCCAGGTTTTCTTTCCTGATGGTAGAGTCGTCTCCACAACCATACCAAGAACAGAATCCCTTCGAGTGGCTTCAACTGTGTATCCAGGCTTTGGAGGACCATTCAATGATGGAAATATGTGGCTGCAATTCATCCTTCCAAAGAGAGGAAAGTCTTCTTCCATATAAGGGAAAGGAGGAGAAACATCGGGGGTTGACGATCGATGAAGTGTGCTGTAGTGATTAGGACAAGAATACCATACAGGGTCAGTCTCATCGTCAGTATTGTCTCTCAGAGGCGGAAAAATCTCGTCTTCAGAATCAGAGTCATCGTCGGAAGGAAAACATTCCTTTCTCGGGAGCTTGATATCATCATGGATTAGTTGAAGGTCTGTCCAGGAAACATCTGCTTCCGCACGACTCTCTCCGAACACTGCGACCTCTTCATTCTCTACCATCCACCGGTCGAATTCGTCCCTCGAGTCGTGTTCGTCGTTCGGCACCACAAGGATTTTTCCTCGAAAAACGCTGAACTTGGAGGTTTCGGGAATGACTTTCAAGCCACCATTATCCAAGACCTTGATAGTTTCGGGCAGCTTCTTTTCAACGTAGCTTTCCAAGAGCGCATCATGGGCAGTCATCAAGATCTGTAAGAATGCAAACATGACCCTTCCGACCTCACGGGCCCAATCCTCTTCGTTCATCGACTTCTTGAAAGCAGCGTTAGCGACTCTGCAGTAGCGCTGTGCCCAATGGTGTAGAAAGAGGTTGAATTCTCCCTTCTGCTCTTCCTTTGGGGTGAAGAAGAAATCGCGGCCGAATCTGGTCATGATAATTAATGCTTGCCTGTCGATCTTGTCGCATATGCTAGCGAGACCACTAAGACGATATCCACTTTTGAGACTCAGGAGCATGCGGTCCATCTGCTCCATATTGTACCCGAAAGACTTTTGTGCATTTTGCGCCTCCTCAACCATAAGGTGGAAAACGTTGAACCTATCAGTGTGGCCTGATCTCTGTCGAAAGGCTTCGTCAAGAAGACGTTGGCGGATTGTGAGTTCTGGAATAGAATTGTTAGGAACTAGGTGGTGGATCTTCTTCTTCGTCGTTGCCTTCCTTCCTTCCTTGTTATTTCCTTTCTCTTTTGGTTCCCGCCACATGTACAGAGTTTCTTTGATGAAGTAGAAGTTGTAATCGTATGCATAGGGTTGCCGACGCTTGGTTCCCTTCAACTCCCGATTATAGCGGGCTTTGAGTTCTTTGGTGAGAAGACCGTCGTATAAACAATCCAAAAATCGATTCATCTCAAGGAAGAGCCTTGTCAGTTCCTCGGATACCATGATTATAGATGATCCGCTGATAACGAGGTCTGAACCGTCTGGTACAAGCTCGAAAATCTCGAAGATCGCTTCAAACTCTGCTACGTATCTTCTGAGGGGCTCTTCAACGTCGGATGAAGTGGAGACGGATGGACCAAAGGTCTTCTCCATGAGCAAGAATCTTTGACGCAGATGGCTTCTGTGACTGTGTGCAAGCTTGCCAATGGCATTCGGCATGTACTTTGGAGGCGGAGGTAGAGCGCTCCATGGGAAGTGAGTACTATTGGGCTTTAGCAGTCTATCAAGCATGATGTCTCTTCCCAGACGGGTGCTGAGGGCGATATGATACGCCTCGTCGGGGCACATATCGACATCTATAACTTTGCCGAGTGAAGATTCTGGGATCGGTGGGGGAGGTGGAGGGAGGTATTTGCCGGCGATTCGATTGATGGTTAGAGGAGTAGAGGCCATGGCTGGCTCAGTGGCAGGAGAAGCAGGAGACATGTTCGAGAGCAATTGATGCAGTAGAAATGCAAGTGAGTAACGCTGTTCGAAAGATATTTGCGGGCACAGGTGAATGGAGCGAGA
>JACBAH010007486.1:0-33221 GCA_014282315.1 Neospermospora avenae
CCCTTGGACGCCGTGAGACTGATGATCGTGATCATTTTGGAAAGAAGCGCTTGGATCTTGCTGGTCCTCTGCTCGCAAAGCTCTTCCGTGGTCTGTTCCGCAGATTGACTTCCGATGTCTACAAATATCTTCAACGCTGCGTCGAGAACAACCGGGAATTCAATCTTACGCTTGGAGTCAAGGCTACTACGCTTACGAATGGTCTCAAATATTCTCTGGCTACCGGTAATTGGGGAGACCAGAAGAAGGCCGCTAGCTCAACTGCTGGTGTGTCTCAAGTGCTCAATCGATACACGTTCTCTTCCACGTTGTCCCATCTTCGTCGAACGAACACGCCTATTGGGCGTGATGGTAAGATTGCGAAGCCTCGTCAACTGCACAACACCCATTGGGGATTGGTGTGTCCGGCCGAGACACCTGAGGGACAAGCTTGCGGTCTGGTCAAAAACTTAGCACTCATGTGCTATGTTACCGTTGGTACGCCCAGCGACCCTATCATTGAGTTCATGATTCAGCGAAACATGGAAGTCCTCGAGGAGTATGAGCCCCTGCGCTCGCCAAACGCTACCAAGGTTTTCGTCAACGGTGTCTGGGTCGGAGTGCACCGAGACCCTAGCCATCTCGTCAAGACTGTGCAGCATCTGAGACGTTCCCATTTGATTTCTCACGAAGTCTCCTTGATCCGAGACATTCGAGACAGAGAATTCAAGATCTTTACCGATGCCGGCAGAGTCTGCAGACCTCTCTTCGTAGTAGACAATGATGTTGATAGTGCCAACAAGGGCAGTTTGGTGCTGAATAAGGATCACATCCGAAGGCTGGAAGATGATCAGTCTCTCCCTGCGAATTTGGACCCACAAACCAAGGAGGATCATTACTTCGGCTTCCAGGGTTTGATCAACGAGGGTGTGGTTGAGTATGTTGATGCTGAAGAAGAGGAGACTATCATGATTGTCATGACTCCTGAAGATTTGGACATCTCTCGTCAGCTTCAGGCCGGATACAAGGTGCAACCCGACAACAGTGGAGATTTAAATAAGCGTGTCAAAGCTCCTGTGAACCCTACGGCGCATATGTGGACTCATTGCGAGATTCATCCAAGTATGATTTTGGGAATTTGCGCAAGCATTATTCCCTTCCCGGATCACAATCAAGTATGTGCTACAAAAATATATTACAATTTATTCCTTGCTAACCTAAACAGTCTCCTCGTAACACTTATCAGTCTGCTATGGGTAAGCAAGCTATGGGAGTGTTCCTCACAAACTTCGATGTAAGAATGGACACGATGGCGAACATTCTTTACTACCCCCAGAAGCCCCTTGCCACAACCCGATCAATGGAGTTTCTCAAATTCCGAGAGCTTCCCGCAGGTCAGAATGCCATTGTCGCAATTGCTTGTTACTCAGGTTACAACCAAGAAGATTCCGTCATTATGAACCAGAGTAGTATCGATCGGGGCCTGTTCCGCAGTTTGTTCTATCGAGCCTACACAGATCAGGAGAAGCGCATTGGTATGAACGTCGTAGAGGCATTTGAGAAGCCGTTCAGAAACGACACCATGAAGCTCAAGCATGGCACATATGATAAGCTTGATGACGATGGACTTGTCGCTCCAGGTGTACGTGTCTCAGGAGAGGACATCATCATTGGAAAGACTGCTCCGATAGCCCCTGACAATGAAGAACTTGGCATGCGTACCAAGGCACATGTCAAGCGCGATGCGTCTACACCTCTGCGAAGTACCGAGAACGGTATCGTGGATCAGGTTTTGCTGACCACTAATGCTGAGGGTCTCAAATTCGTTAAAGTTCGTATGAGAACCACGAAGATTCCCCAGATCGGTGATAAGTTTGCTTCTCGTCACGGACAGAAGGGTACCATTGGTATCACTTACCGCCACGAAGATATGCCCTTCACCTGCCAGGGTATCGTGCCCGACCTGATCATCAATCCCCACGCTATTCCTTCTCGTATGACAATTGCGCATTTGATCGAGTGTCAATTGAGTAAGGTTTCGACGCTTCGTGGACTCGAGGGTGACGCAACACCGTTCACTGAGGTCACTGTCGATTCCGTGTCGAAGCTTCTCCGGGCTCATGGATATCATTCTCGTGGTTTCGAGATCATGTACCATGGTCACACTGGGCGAAAGATGATGGCTCAAGTCTTCCTAGGCCCGACCTATTATCAACGTTTACGCCATATGGTCGATGATAAGATTCATGCCCGAGCCAGAGGACCTGTCCAGATCCTGACCAGACAGCCGGTAGAAGGTCGTGCCAGAGATGGTGGTCTGCGTTTCGGAGAAATGGAGCGTGATTGTATGATCTCGCACGGGGCGGCGTCCTTCTTGAAGGAGAGATTGTTCGAGGTATCGGATGCCTTCAGAGTCCATGTGTGTGACATCTGTGGACTAATGACACCGATTGCGTAAGTACTCTGAAATTCCGCTGGAAGAATTGTTATGCTGACCAATGACAGCAAACTTTCCACTCAATCATTCGAGTGTCGACCTTGTAAAAACAAGACAAAGATCTCGCAGATTCACATTCCATATGCTGCGAAGTTGCTCTTCCAAGAACTTGCATCCATGAATATCGCAGCGAGATTGTTTACCACGAGATCTGGAATTTCAGTCCGTTGATTGCTCATTCTGGATAGCGATGAAGAAGGGAGGAGGAGAAACAGAAAGAAGATGTAAGAATGTATAAGGAAGGAGCGATGGTAGAGGGAGCGGATCGATCATGAATCTTTGCATATTGAGGCGTTGGGGAACGGAGCAAGAATGTCTGGCCCGGAACAAAAGGATCGGGCGCCCTGCATATTTGGGTGCGTTTGTCCGCAGCAGGGATGGAAGGAAGGAGGGGTAAAGCCTTCAGAGCCAGCAACTGGAAGAGCGAGTGAGAGATTGGACGTCGCTTTTTCTAAGGAGAGCAGATCTGGTGTATCATAGGTAGATTTTCGAGAGACGATGGAGATCCGATAACCGAAAGAAAATAAGATGAATAATGCATAACAAACGATTCTTGATCTTGGCTATGCTATTTTTCTTGCTGTCTCTGGTGACATGCTCTCCTCGTGCGTTCTTGATGTCCCTGCATATCCTGACGTTGAGTCCCGTTTGCGTCTGGATATCTACCTACGGACGTGTCTCTGATATATTCAGTCCAGCTGTTGCAAGTAATCCTTCTCCTTGCGCCGCCCAATGCCATGCTATGCCTTTCTCTCTTGGTACACCTGCACATCCGAACATATCCTACACCACCCAAATATAGGCACATATCTAGAGTTGAAAGTTTCTATCCCAACGCCATTCCCATGTTTGTTCCCAGATCAAAGAAGAAAAAGGCGCCCATGCTACTTCGGAGGGGTTTCAATGACCACAGCTCCATCATGTACACTCTGCACTTTCCTATATTCCTCCTCAAGTGCCCTCTGCACGTCGAAATCGAGTTGGCGCTCTTTCTTCAGTCGTTGCTGTTCCATGTCTCGTATTACGCCTTGGTGCATTGCCTGTCGAATCTCTTAGCTAATTGTTCGTTCTGTTACAGAGGTTGGAAAGAGACGCGGCTTTTGAAAACGTACAGCTTTCTCGGCTTGCTGCCCATAATGTACGAAGAAGACTGTTGCAATGGCAAATAGTGAAGTACCCGCGAGCGTGAGTTTTGCTGGGCGAGACATATTCTCTTTCCGTTTTCTGAAAGTTCAGTGCTCCGGCTCCTTCTCGAAAGCTTCTTTCCAGTATTTTATGTAATATTGTTTGAGAAAATCAGTTGCGCATCGTGAAGTGTTGAAGTGGTGGAAAGTACGAAGCCTCAAGCTCAAACCGTCAGCGGAGGATGCCGAGCAGGGGTCTGGAGCTGTCGTATTGAGCCAGCCTCGAGCTATGGGAGCTGACGCTGTGACATCCCGCCGATAACGAACCAACTCCAGCCTCTTCAACACCACCACTACGATATCTAAGAACCAGACTAGGAGGATTGCAAGATGGTATGTTATCTGCGAATGCATAGTCGTGGAAGGCATTGAAGGACGAAGACTAATTGGTGGTGTACAGTCTGCACAAAACTCCGCGGGTATTCAGACCCTGCTTGATGTACGTATCCACGAGATGACAACCCGGGACTGGAGCTATGTAGGAAAAGAATACTGATGTGAAGGATTGATAGGCTGAGAGGGAAGCGCAGAAGATTGTTCAGAGAGGTATGTTGCCTGGAAGTGGGCTGCAATGCAGATGAGTACGGACGGTGCTAACTATCGGTTATAGCTAGAGAATGTGAGCATACACCCGGCCACCAACAGCGAAACTAGAGGGGTTGGACAATTATTGAGACTGATTGGAATAGACCGCACAAAGCGAGTAAAGGAAGCCAGAGACGAGGCGAAGAAGGAGATTGATGCATACAAGAAGTCGAAGGATGACGAGTTCAAGAAGTTCGAGTCTGAGGTACGTTCAGCGCTCAGTTTTCCTTGGAATACAAATCCGGAAAGGCTATCTCAAAACCTGGGTGCAAGTCTACATTGTCGGAGCTATTCTGATCCAACCTTCTAGCACACAAGCGGTAACAAGAAGGCCGAGGAGGATGCAAACAAGGATGCCGAGAAGAAGATAAAGGAAATTCAAACCGCTGGCAAGAAGGGACAGGATGCTGTTGTAAAGGATCTGTTGAATGCGGTCTTCGATGTCAAGCCTGTGGTTCCAAAACGTATTGATGCTCCAGCATAAGCTGCTTGATACTTCGAATGGAGGAGAGGTCCTGGACTTCATTGTCCAGGGAAGGGATTGCAGAAAGTCAGTGGCAGAAGGGGCCCCTCACGGCTATGGCTTCGAATTTGGCTTGAGAAGGGGAACAGTCACAGAGAACGCTGTATAGATTATTTGGCAATTCAAGAAGATATCCCATTCAAGATTGGCCCTGTACTGCTGACTGGAACCGAGTTGATGTTGGATCTGTTCATTGCGAGGACTACAGAACATTTGGCACTCTCTCATGTACTTGTTTTACTACAACTCTTTCGTGTTAAACCGTTGAATCCTCGATTCAATTATTTCCAAGCTCATGTTGCACAAAATCACATGCTTCAAGCCATGCCTCATCCCCCTAACGACGTCACTGGAAGTGCTCCGTCGCGAAAACTATCAACACCAAAACGCGCCTTCCTCCACGATGGCATTTCTCCACCAACGCAGCCAAATACAATCCCAATGCTTCAGCAATGACAACACTGATACCTCGTGTCGCACGCACGAGATGGCTCCTCCAAAATGTGCCTCGTCGCTCTCTCCCTCGTCCTCTTTCACGCCCGATGACCATCTCTAAACCCTCATCCTCCTTCGTCTTATACAAACCTATGTCCGGGTCCCGGCATCTATCTACAACGTGTTGTTGCTGTCAATTGGGAAAGCCTTCAGAAAGCAAACCGAATAAGGAAGAGAGAGTTGAGAAGGCAAAGAATACCAAAGGTGCAAGTGCTGGTCCGGAGCAGAAGAAGGAGACTGAAAGTGATCCAAGGATCAATGATCTAGGGAGGGCTATTGAGGATGATTTCGCTACGATCAGAGAGACCTATGGTATGACTGCCTCCTTCTAACGCCCAAATCAGATATTCTTATGCTCAATCAAACAATTCAAAGCTAACATCCCCAGCAACACCTAAACATCCCATCGTGCTGGCGCATGGCCTTCTAGGTTTCGACGAGCTTCGACTTGCTGGTTCCCTTCTCCCAGGCGTACACTACTGGCGCGGTATAACAGACGCCATGCGCGCGAATGGAATCGAAGTCATAACAGCCTCAGTTCCTGCATCGGGCTCGATCGAAGAACGCGCGCTCAAACTAGGGCAAGACATAGCAGCCAAAGCGAATGGTAAGAGCGTCAACATAATAGCACACAGTATGGGCGGTCTCGATGCAAGATACATGATATCACGCCTCAAACCTGAGAATGTCACCGTTCTAAGCTTGACCACGGTAGCAAGTCCACATCGCGGATCGAGCTTCGCGGATTACATCTTTAGAGGTCTGGGACCTGCAAATCTGCCAAGAGTGTATAAGTGGTTCGATTTATTGGGGATAAGTACAGGAGCCTTCAAGCAGTTAACGACGAAATATATGCGGGAAGAATTCAATCCTAAGACTCCGGATGTGCCTGGTGTGAGGTATTTTTCGTATGGAGCGACTGTCAATCCTAGTCTCTGGAGTGCTTTTCGCCAGCCGCATAAAGTGGTGGAGAAGTGGGAAGGCGCGAATGATGGGCTGGTCAGTGTGGATAGTGCGAGGTGGGGGACGTATAAGGGGACTTTAGTCGATGTTAGTCATTTGGACTTGATCAATTGGACGAATAGGCTGCGGTGGTATGTGTGGTATTGGCTTGGGAACGAGAGGAAGTGAGTTGACGTTTCCCTTCTTCACGATATATAATCGGGGAGCTTTGCTGATTTTATAAGGTTTAATGCCATTGCATTCTACTTGGATATTGCCGATATGTTAGCAAAGGAGGACTTATAGAGCTGCGACTTGTCAAGCCACAAGCAAGGTGGATTGCTCTCTGCTGAGGGCTTGAAGACTGGTGATGGGAATAGTGAGCCTACGAGCTTTGGGTGCAGCATAAACATAGAACTCCCCAGCCTTGTCTAAAAAGTGAACCATTAATGATACCAATTTATGTCTCTACCATTCGCCGCTTCTTCTTTATGCCATGCAATCACCTTCCTTTGTTTTGTAAAAAAAAAAAGGATGGATCACAAAAGAACCCAAACTGGGACTTAGACAAGAGCTGATTGGCGTAGGCTTGAATGGTGATTGTGAAAAAGACGTTCAATTCCTTCGTACTTTACATGGTGCAATGGGTTGTGAAATCTTCTCCATCATTTAGAGTCGAGGTATCGCATGATTGAGTGTGTGGCTGGGACTCTCGCTTAAATGTTTTGCTGAACTCGTAAATAAACAATCTAACAGAAAGAATCTGAAATAATTACAAACCATATTGTACCCTAAGGATATGCTCTCATACTTATATAGACATATAAAATATTCTTGCAATTGATCAGTAGGGTATTGAAGGTGCGTATCCTTACGCCTCGGATATGCCTTTTATTGTGGATGAACACAAACAATCAGGTGCTAGCCCGTGCATCTCTTTCTAGCAACCTAATATAACACACGTCTTATCTCTCTTGGCTACAGTCAAAACTTCGAGCTCCACTTAGATTCCCAAAAAGATTCGAAAAAGTGCAAAAAAAAATCGGTCAAATGGTGAATCGAACACCAGTCTCACCCAGTGGCCAAAGTCCAACCAGACACCTAAACCGACCCCAGGTCACGATAAGCCCGTGAAGGCCCAGAGGTATCCAAAATCGAGAGGGGCTGAGGGACTGAAGGTTAGGTACGTTCTAACCGCTGAACTAAGCGACCTTGTTTTAGGAGATTGATGTTCGAAAGTGGTTAAGTGGTGTTAAAAGGGAGTAGATTTGGCTTTGTTTAGCGAGATGGTTGGGGAGTGATTTGATTATCTGAGAATGATTGTGGGTGGTCATAGAACATTTGAAGGTGATAAGGTTTAGTAAGGCTGAGATTTGGGGAGTTGAGAACGTCGTGGGAGCAGATCTACAAACACTGGACTGGATAAGGAAGGCTAATTTTCAAATGAAGACTTGTCTTTGAAGTGTTTTTGAAGCATAGAGCAGCCTGATTCATCAGCACTATTCTAGCTTCACCTGTTATGATGGTCTGATTCTTGAGCCTTGACATCTAGATATTCAAGGCTTTCTGCATTAAACCCCGCTCAAAGCCTCAATACTTCCTCCCCATGAAATATTGTTACTGAACAAAGAGGCCTTGAACGTCACCTAGCTGCTAATTCTGTCCAGAATTACATCTGAGCCCAAAATAGAGCACTGAGTCTAGTTCCACCGAGCCTTGTGGGAAGAAAACTTTAGACATAGGGCTGCTTTCACTACAGCAATCCCGGGTGAGCGTTCCTCGAGATTCGATCCCTCGCCAATCAAGAGAGAAGAAATGTATCAATGTGCGTATATTTGAAGCCTCGCTATTATTGACACTTACTAAGCTAAAACACAACAGACAGCTCGCCAATACCAACATCCTTCTTCACAGGCGAGTACTTCACCTCATCGAATGGAATTGCCAACCTCAAACTCGGCAGTTTCTTCCACAAAGTCGCTACGAAATTTAGTACACGGACCAGTATACAAGGAGTGAAGAGTGTGCTTACCGAATACAATTTCCAATTCAGCTCTGGCGAGCCATTCAGCTACACATCTGTGTAATATGTCAGTATTACTTACTGTGAGAGTCTCGTATCGTAAAGATATCTGAGATTTGAAACGTGAGATAAGGAAAAGACACGCCAATGATAGACTCACCTATGCGGACCCCATCCATAACCAAGAGCCTCCTCACTTCCCCTCACTCTCTTCATATCAAATTGATCTGCCGTCAGTCCAAAGACCTCCTCATCTCTGTTTCCACTCTGAGTAGCCGCAATAATGCCTTCTCCAGCCTTAATTAACCTTCCACCATACACAACATCCACTTTCGCAACTCTTTTCGTCGCCAACGCAGACGCAGTATGGAATCTGCACAACTCCTCCACAAACGGCGCAGTCCATTTCTCAGGATCTGCTTTGAGGGATTCGAGTTGCTCGGGGTGTTCCAGGAGAGTGACGACGCCGAGTGCGATCATCGAGACCATCGTTGCATTACCGGCGACGAGAAGCAAGAAGGCAATTTGGACTACGTCTGCCTGGGTTAGATGACCGGGCGTGAGCTGTTCTTTAACGAGGAGGGAGATCAGGTCGTCTTCGGGTGAGCGAAGTCGTGCTGTTACGAGCGAGTCCATGTATGATAGAAGAGAGGCGTTGGCGTTTGATGCTTCTGTTGCTGTGCCTGAGCCGTTTGACCGAATTGCGGCGAAGTTGGTAAGTTCTGGGAGGTCTTCAAGCGGGACACCGAGAATGCTGTAAATAGTCTGTTGATGTCTGGTCAGCCAACTGAGTTTTATGAATCTAATAGGGACGGGCTCGTACATAAGAGGGGACAGGTAAAGCAAACTTCTCTACGAAATCGAAAGGTATGGATCCGCCTTCAGCAGCGATCTTGTCAAGGAGATTATTGACTGTCTTTTGGATTTTCGGTCGCATTTCGTCGATTTGCTGCTTAGTAAAAATTGACTCAACCATGCTTCTTTGCTGCATATGTTGTGGAGGGTCCATGTCAACGAATGTTGGCTTGCTTTTTGCTGCTTCTTTTCCGCCAGCTGAGAGTTCTGGAAAGCCTGGTCTATTTCGTTGCTACTTCCCCTTAGTCTTGCGTTGAGTTGGGTGCATATCATAGGGTGTCAATGTACCTTTGAAAGTCTTTCGTCGGTAAGAACTTCACAGATGTCCTTATGCTTGACAACTAGCCATGCAAGACTACCATCGAAGAGCTCCACCTGGGAAACGGGCTCCGTAGCTCGTAGATGAGCGTATTCAAGAGCTGGAATTGTTCCCGATGGACGAGCGAAAGGGAACTTGGGAGGAGTCATGACTGAGTGATGAGAATAGGAAGTTTTGATTCGAAGGTTGCTGAATCGGGCTGAGTGTGATGTTTGCTTGGTGTATGGGATGTGTATGTCTCGGAATACTCATCCAACTTCTCCTCTTGCCTTATATACAAATATCTCTCCGCGGAACTCTCCTGCCATGACGCTTCACGCGCCTTTCCAGCATACTTTATGATCCACAAGATGACAGGGTAAAAAATTGCCATAGATGAGGTGCCAATCAGCAGGTGCTCATAACAAACCGTACGACCAATACGTCCGCCAACTTCAGCCTTGCAGCCCAAGATCCAGTGATTCGGTTGTTCGAAAGCCTATTCTGCATGACCCATCTCTTCCCGCCCATTTAGTGCTTAATCGAATCAAATTAGAATTACTCGGCAGATTGATCCATTACATGTTTTGTGCCCCAAATTCCTGACATCCCGAATGAAGGCTTGGCAGTGAGACTGCATATCCTAAAGTCCATTGCCGAGTATCCACGGAGAAGCAGGAAGTAGATAGATTTGTCAGCAGGGGGATCACGACATGAGATGTATAAGATCAGGAGATGTTCCAGCAACGAAGGCCTGGAAGCCAGCCAGCGTGCTACATTGGTGAATTTCGGCGCAGCATTGCGAGTAATTGCTTGCCCTCTCTCGGAAGCCGATGCCCCATTTCAAGCATTTTTGTGCGCTAGTAGTATTATAATAGCTCGGATTTACGCCGCACAAGCAGAAAGTTCATTTAATGAGGGGTTTGCAGACTTCTGCCAGGGCTGAATTCTATGCAAGGTTGCAAACCCGTCCTCGCAGGAGCCAGGAGATACCCAATCGAAAAACAGGGTCGGTGCATTTGGCACGCACGGGTCGCATGTTCACGATCTTGGACTTCGATACTCGCAGTTAATTGTTGCTGAGTAATCCTTAATCATCTGCTCTGCGTCTCAAGCCGAGCTTGTGTTACCAGAGTAAGGGCTATCATGTTACTGGGTAGCGGTTTGCCGGTTCGCAAGAGAGCTTGCAGAGGTTAAGCTTTCTCAATGTCTTCGATAGAGACACAAAATAGACGGCCCAGATCCCCAACCACGATGAAACCGCCAACAATACTTCACAAAGTAATAACCCGTGCGTCAAGATTCGTAAGTCCAGTCTTTTCGTTAAAGCGTTGTTCGCAAATCGGTAGGTATGCTCCACTCTGGACTCATTTTGGCTTCCAAAGTATTCATATAGGATACTTCATGGGCGTTTCGAATGTTCTCAGAGATAGCATTACTTGGATCGTATCTCAGACGCCTGTGAGTTTCGTTTACCCAATGGTCTTTACTTGAATATTGATGGCATTGCCGGTTTGCAACCTCCTCTTGTTCTTCTTCCAGCCTTGCGTCTTCAAATGCTTCTCATCTGGCCCAGCCCAAAGTTCAGCTTCTCGTTCCTTCTCACAATCACACATTGGCCTCCGCTCAGTTTGGCCAGACTGCAACTCTGTCGCCTGAATTTGCGTGTCAAACTCTTGACAGCTCCGACAGCACCTCGTATCCTTCGATTTGCAATCATTGCAGACTACAAGTATAAGATGACATCCTCTCGAATGGCATTTGCTGAGTCTATCGCAAAGCTTCTGACAGGTATGACATGTCGAGACCGGCTCTGAGTCCGGAGCCGAGTCCAGCCCAGTGGAGCCTCTTGCATCGAAGACATAGTTCTTTCCCCGAAATAACGAGTCGTCAGAAGATTTTCTGCCTGATTTGATTTCTTCATCCATCCAGGTCAAATAGGCTGCAATGCCGCCTTGCAAAGTACACACGCGGTCGCCATTCTTCGCACCTAGATTCTCCTGCAAGAACCTTGCTCCTTTTTCGCATCGTATTCCTCCAGTGCAGTAAGTCATGATGTCTCTCGGTCCAGTACTTGAGCTTGCTTCTAGTCCGCTCATTTGTCTTTTCACATACTGTGGCCACTGCGAGAATCTTCTGATCGCCGGTCTCATCGCAGGCTCGCCCGTTTTAGGGTCAATGAAGTACCCGATACGTGACTCGTAATGATTGCGGACATCTACAAGCAATATTTCAGGTTGATTATGGCACCTCTCGTGAAATTCCGCTGGGCTCAGGCTCTCGACCTGATCCCATTTGGCCGGAACGTAATTCGTAACTCCCATCGGCGTAATCTCCGACGCCACGCGAATGCTCGCTGGAGAGCCACCAAAGACGCATGCGCAACCTCGAGGAGTAGGTTTGAAAAATAGATTTTGTTTCTCTGCAGTCGAAAGATCCAGTCCGGCAAATGACCAATGCGCAGTGCACTGCTGCATGTACTCTTCGATAGCACTTTTCGTGCCACCTACGGTGACATTGAAGCCTTCTTTAGCTACGCGGATCTTGCCGCCTAGGTTCAGCTTTTGGGTGATAACTGTGTGAAATGAAGCAAGATTGGTTGGATCATCCCTCGAATCATGATATGATTTCGGGAGAGAGGGATTGGCATCGAAATATCTGTAGAAAAGCAGCACGAGCCCATCACTTTCTACTAGCGCTGGGCAGGTACACGTGAAAGCTAGTGGATCAGAAGCTCCAGTAGGAAGCCATTTCTCTTTCATCTTTACTGGTTATGGGTCGTTTTGCTTCTTTATTGAAGAAGCCAGCCCGGAATGAAGAACGAAAGATCGGTCCGAAAATTGGCGTCGGGGCATGCGTAGTCACGTGATTCGAGAATCGAACTGAGAAGATGCTAGACAGTTCCAAGGAAACACACGTCTAGATCGCATAAAGGATAGTGTAGAGAAGACAGAAGACCAAATTTCAACATGGGCGCTGTGTCAGATAGTGCTGGGAGCACTTTCAAAACTCCGGAACAATGTAGTGTTTCCAGTAAGATCGGATCCGTGGGCAATAATGAGACTGGTTGTGGAGCACAATCTATACTTTGTTGCCTTTTGTATTGTGTCATTCACTAAGGTAGTTTCTTAGAATTTAGTTTTGTGGTTCCCAGGTCAAGATCATACTTTCGCAAGCAACTCTCAACCTTGAAGATACCACACACCACATCACAATACGTGAATTCGAGCAAGTTCGATTCGACTACAAACCTACAAGATGTTGACCTTCACTGACGAGGAATTTCTCATTATCAGTCTCGGGGTCGGCGATCTAAAGATGAGCGCAAGCCTACCTCACAGCTCTTCAGATATTCTACAGCCTCCCGGTGTCAGCATTCCATCTGAGGTCGAAGAAATGCACAGGGCTCCTCTAGATACAAGCACATGCTTCCTGAATCTTGCTTTGGAGCTGCGCCAAAAAATCTTCTAACATTGGTGCTACTTTCCGCGTGTACACAATACTGAGGCCACTTACGTCCACACCTCTACGTCTCCGACCCAAATCACCAACATACCACTCCTCTGCGCCTCCTCCGAGTTGAGAGCTACCACCTAAGAAGTCCTCAAACCAACATGCAGTGTTGAAAAGTTCATGAATGAGAAATATACATGTTCAACGATGGGCAGAATTCTAACGTCTTCTAATGACACCGTCTACTTCAATCGACTTGACCAGATAAAGAAAAAAGTGTCTTTCTCGATTTTTGCCCCATGCAGCTCAGACATGTGAGCAGAGTTATGTTCGACATCCAAGCTTTGAGGTGTCGCTATACCTGGGCTTACTATTGGCTCAAAACCTGGGCTTGGTCCTGTCCTGAGCTGCAATTTTTTCCGTGAATAGGCTGATAATATCATACCCATCTATGCATGATCCGGTCCTGCTGCCGGTAGAATGCTGTCGCGAAATATATCAACTTTGCGAGTTGAATCAGGGCGAATGCCGGGGATTTAATGCCAGCCAGGTAGAAGGCAAATCAAAGCTGGCCGTTCGCCCTATAGAGAGCTATGATTGGTACTCCCCCGGTCTAGACGTTTCAATGACAAAGGAGGCCGATCGATCCCCGCCTTTAAACGTATGAGTATGACTCGAGAAATATTTCAGCTTTGGACGAAGACATGGTGACGGATTTGGAGAATCGAATTTCTGGAGGTAGTATCCATTGCGCGTTAGAAAAGCTTCCAAGGCTCGAGAACGATGTTACGGAAGCTGTAGGATATGAAACGGAATCATTCATCATGGAATTATGCGGAAGAGAGCAATGGTTTCATGGTTCTCCGTTGAACAGCCGAAGAAATGTTCAGGCAGAAAGCTTTGGAAGCTACAGGGGAAAGCGTACAGCTTACAGAAGTTACTTGCATAGCATCCAACAAAATCTCTACCACGTGCACCATACAATGTTCATTTTCAATGCTGTAATGAATACACTATAGTAGCATTATAATAGTGTAACAACTAACAAGTAAAATCAAGCTGAATGGAGATAAGTGATATGCTTTAGATAGCTTTCAATCCTAGTAGAGATTCACTATTGAAGATAGCCGCAATATCAGAAGATGCGTGAGGTTGAGTCTTAGTAATTACACCGTATAGAAATAACCGATGTTTTCAAATAATCTTACGATAACATAGCATTATTTTGAATCGATATATGACTGGCGGTCAAGCCTATTGCTTTCGAATTCATTAGTCAGCTTTTATTCGGATATGCCTACCTTTTGGTACATTCCCAAGTAAGTCTGTCTTAGTCTGCTAGAACCTCGACCACGACACGTTAGTCTCCAAACTACTACTGTATAAATATGCTATCCCAATGGACAATTTACGATACAATGATCCCGGACACAAGGAAAGAAATTCGCTAAGCGACAAGCCTAGTCAAGTCAACAATTTCATTACAACGTTTATTAGCTTAATATACCTTCCTTTGCATACCTGACTGGCTTCAAAATTCATACTACTATCTACCATTATGTTAAAGACCTGGATTCATAGATATCAATCCAAGACTTTGTTACAACCTCGCAAGACTTAAGAAGCGTATATGTCTCATTGTCTTATACATACGACGTACTTCAGGACCTGAGTCGTGGCCCGGTTGAAAACCCTCTACAGCCTGATGGCAGTGGTTGTGACTCTTTGATAAACTGATGTATGTTTCTGGGTGGAAAAGCAAGTGAAAGCTCCTCTGCGCAACTCCAACTTTAGAATTGAGAAATGGGAATGCAAGAAAAGAGTTTAGAAGGAGTTAGTGAAGATTCACCGTTGACAACTTCCTGCTCGACTAACTGAAGCCATATTGATCATAAGCGAAAATATCGCATTCACTCATAAAGAAAAGTATTTGAGCGGATTTTGAGCGCGGAAATTCTTTGCAGTCGGGCAAAAGTTACTTTGTTGACTTCACTAGCGCGATTTGTCCTCGCTTAAATACAGCAACCCCTGGTGTCGATCTGCGCGAACTAAAGTCATCATCTCGTTGGATTACATCGAGACTCTGATAGCCGCCATTTAATAAGTGAACAGATTTCCTTCCATAATACCACAGTAAAAGACTGAATGGAGGAGCAGCATGTCCTCACATGATCTTAGCGTAGGGGATAGCTGTCTCACTCACCTTTGAGAACACGCTTGGCGCGCTGTTCTTGAATAAAACTGAGCCCGAGCAGACCCAGGTAGATATCAGCAAGCCGTCGCTCCCCGTAGTCCACAAACCTGCTCTGCATACAGGGTTGTGCACCTTGCTCAGCCCATTCAACCTCCAGATCCTATCTAAAAGCTAAGCGAGTAATCTGCGAAGAATGTCAACAATGGCAAAACAACGTCGTATATTAACAAGATGCTCTACTTGACACTTTCGCTTGCTTTCCGGACTTGAATCCTGAGTACGCTAGTCCATGAGTTGCCTTGACCAATACTGTTTCAGACAAAACCTGAGCTGTCACAGACTCCGTCTTGAGGTATTAGGAGCTATCGCAAGGCTCCCTCGGGTTATCGCAATGACACATTTCTGAATCTCATCTCTACATGCGTTAGAAATTAGCGACGGTGAAGGTCTTTGTGGTACGGACAGAGTCATCAGTGTCTAGAAGTGCAAGTCAGGACAGCCTCCAGTCCTCCAAGCCTATCGTGAGAGCTGCAAGGATGTCTCGGATTCTATCAGCTCGTCTCCGAAACGTACATCCGTGGTGAATCCCGGGCGACCGCAGCCCGATTTTATACCCGTGGTTCTATTTTAATGAGCTACGAATCTATTGTCTACTTCAACGATTCCCAAGATATTCTCTACGTCTACTTTCCTCCTCGCCAAAACAGCAATCTCGAAACACAGAATCAACTAGTTTGTTGTTCTTTCTCGTCATTGTTCTCTACTATCAAATCATTGAAAAAGATCGCATTCAATGTTTCCTACTTCAATGATTGCACCACAACACAATTTGGTCATGATTTTCAACTCCAAACTGATCGTAGAGCACAGGACTATCGAGAAAATCATCTTGGTGGTTACTAGGCGATGAAGACTGTCTGCTACAATCGGAGGATTCGATTTTGTTGGACTGGATCACTGTACCGAATCTCAAGGCAAGGCCGTCAATCAAATCCGAGATAACCTCACGAAGCTATTTGACTATCTCAGTACCCGACCAAGAGAGAGAGCAAGTTTCGAGAGGTTAGGGCGAGTCGGGACATGCCGGTGGGTCAAGAACGGTTTTGGAGAATATGAGAAGATCGAGATTCTTCCTCCTCGCGAGCCTGAATTGCCAAGCTCCGATTGGCCAAAGGTAGAGATCCAGCTAATGGGTTTAGCAGAGGGGTTGTAAGGTTGCAAGTGCTCTTGTACTTCGGATCTCAGTAGAGTGGTCGTCATTCGCATCGCAGAGCGCCGCATTTGCTAAGCTATTAGGGCATCATCACGACACCGTGTCACCTTGAATTATAAATAAACACAGCGCTGCCTTTGCAAACATCTATGAGAGACTTGAGAGTGCAGAACTATACAATGAACAAATCTTCATTGAGTATCAGTTCTTATCATGACACAGACGAATACTCTACTAACTTGTAGGTAGTGGAGTTCGCAGACTAGATCGCTTCGAGGAATTTATTGCTCCAGTGGTCTTCATTGTCTGAGCTAGATACTCCATCAAAAAGGTAGTCCAGATGAAGGCCATTCTACTCGAAGAGGACTAAGAAATCATATTGATTACATTGCTCATTCATGCCTCAACCAACTGCCTGCAATAGATAGACAGAGTCCATTTTGCACCCATCAATTAAAATCCATCCACGAACCCTGCGTCCAATCAATAGTATTGAGCCAATCCAAGTCGTTAAGATCGTCAAAGCCTGCCCCTCCCCAGCCAATCATAGGATCATACAACTCCTGCTCTGGGCCAGGCATCACCATATCAGGTTTATCACCCTTCTCCGCAACATCAAGCACATAATCTAGTACTCTCCTCACCACCTTTCTCAATCGTTGCGCTAGCGTCCAGTTCCCATCCGTAACGCGGATCCACTCGAGGAACGCGATGAAAAGCGTAAGTTTCTGAATCGCTTGCGAGCGAGATATCTGCACGATATTCTGGCCTGAAGATGTCTTGAGCAACTCGACGCAAATAACGCCAGCGGAGGGAATGCCGTAATAGGTCATTATCCAGTCGAAGCTGTGAGAGTGCGCCATAAGCTGGTCACGCTTACTCCAGAACATCAAAGAGAGATCGATCATGGACATGGCGGTGTTGAGAAGGCCTTGGCCGTTTGAAAGACCCCGTGCTTTCGCGACGCGATCGATCAGAAATTTGTTTTGGAGATGTTGGAGATCGAGGAAGGCTTGATCGTAGAGGATATTTCCGGTGCTAGATTTAGGGTTGCCCGCTAGGTCGAAGTAGTGGAGTTGGGGCGGAAAGGAGTCGAACATTTGCTGAGACTTCTGGTGCAGGTCACTAGATGTCTATATCAGTAGTTGCTTACGTGACTTTCGAAAATAGTTAACTTACTTTATGCGAATCTCTGAAACGTCAACATTGACGCCCAGAGCTAATTCTAGTATCTCTTCTCGAATCTTGTGGATTAATATTCTGGCTCGGAGGAAAGTTGAAATCTCATGACAATCCCCTGTTTGGTTCCATCCGCTTTCATCGACTTTGCTAATAGCGTCTGCTAATTGCTCTGGAGGTGCAAAAAGAACGTCGTCAGCGAGATCGAGGCATAGTTGGACATCACAGAATCGCTGTGTAAGTAATGGCGGAATTCCGTTCAGCGAGGCGTGGATCTTGTCGTTGCAGTAGATACTGCCAAACAGACGTCGTTTGTACTCAGAAGCTGGTGTTATCTTGCCATTCTCGGGTAGTCTGTGTAGACCGGCGGTGATTGCTGTTGTAACCATGTCGCCATGTAGTCTCCTCATCTGGTATGCTTGTGGAAAATCAGTCAGGCACTGTGTTAATCTGCATTTCCAAAACTTACTTTCGTCTCCAGTACATCCAGCTTCAACCCTCTTAATGTTCAAAATAAGTGCGGTGACCAAGTAATTGACTGTCTCCGAATAGTCGCACATGGTCAAGCACACATTAGCACACTCTTTCATTCTCCAAGCAGCCTGCTTCCTATCACGGCCATGATTATCAGGATGTTTAAAAAGAGGATCCCAGTCCTGTGTCGCCAGGTAAGCGAGCCCGAAAAAGCAAAACAGCAAACCCATCATCTCAAATCTGATGTTCGGACCAGTGAAGTTGTTCAACCATGCAACTCCATCATCGGGGTCTGGAAGCAAGGGCGTTTCTTCATTGGCAAACATGGCATCAGAAATAGCAAGCAAAGCTGGTGGCGCCTCGTTATTCTCTTGCCAGTCTAATGGTGGCCTCTCCGGACGTGGAGCTGCTAATTCCGATCCAAATGTCGACCATAATGTCGTGACACAGTGGCGCATCATTCGATAGTTCAGGCTCGGACATCTTAGTGATTGCGGAACAGTAACAAGGGCTTCGCAAGTCTCCTTCGAGGGAAGATTCCACAACGCATTCAACGTCTGTTTCTCACGCTCCGTTGGTCCATTCGGGCGATGGAATCCGAGGAGAGGGACACCGAACATCCAAGCACCAGGATGCTTCCTTTTGTCTTCCCCTATGTCCAACAAGTCTTTGTTGACTTTGGCGTCATTGTCAGTAAATATGGATGAGAAGCTAGTTGGCCCATAAAACTTTTGCGAACGTGGATACTCTGAGTACTTCCATGCTCCCCTTGGACCTTGCGGCTGACCTCTACCACTTAATAGAACGCTGAGAGTACTTGATGGTGTATTTGTTGTTTGTGTAGCTGTTGTCTGGACTTGAGTGATTTGTAAACCAGGAGATGGCTCAGCCAAACCAGCATCACGTGGTGCAGAATGAAGGGCGGAAAAGAATGGAGGGATTGAGGCTGCTGAGGCGGGAGGAGAGCTGAATTCAATAGACTGATCTTGCGAATCGGCGATATGTTGCTGTAGGGGAACAGTGATATTTGAGGGTGCTCGCCCTCTAGTCATGGGAGCTGGGTGGTAGATGCATTCCCCAGTAGTCTTCCTTCGCAAACATCTGCCACAAAAAGGTGCTCCATGATCGCAGGCAAGCTTTCCTTTTCTGCATGGCTCACAAGCTGATTTTTTCCCATTCCGGCGGTAGCCTACTGAATTCTCCTTCGGTGGCATCTTAGCCAATGGACTTCATCAAGGTAGATACAAGTGCGCTAGTCCTCTTTGAGACCTGCTTCCAAGATGGGGGGTCTGGGAGGAACTGGCCCCCAACACGATCAATGGAATAAGGAGTAATTATGTGCTGTCTCGTAGCCGATATGATTTAGAGATAATACATTACAAGTAGACAGTCATCGGTGTAGAAGCGGAGCTCAAAACTATTGCGGCAAAGCTAATCAGATCAAGCTTACGTGATGACTCCTCGCAGGGGTTTCTTATCAGATCCTGGAGGATTTCCGTGCGAAACGGAAAGCAGCAATAAGAAACCTTCATTAATTGACGAACAACCAGCCCATTGTCGAATTTAGTTAGGTCATTTGGGCGAGTGTACATGCAAGTTTTGTGTTTTGTCCGATTTACATAAGATCACTTCTTAGTGAATTGAGCAAGTGCTTGCTATAATAGCCTCCACCTCTATTCTATGTACTTCTTCAGGTCTCTCAGTCTTTCCTTTGCCCTCTGCAAGACTTCATCCTCCTTACACACCGCAAATCTCAACCAGTCCTCGCCAATATGAGCATTATCATCAGTGTAGAACTCAGTCGGTGGGATAGCTGCAACGCCAACCTCCTGGATCAAGAACCAACTAAGCTTGAAATCTCTGGGTCTATCCTTGACCTGTGCAGGGAAGGGGTAGTCTGCAGGAATCTTGACTTTCTTCATATTGACCAAGACAAAGTAACCTCCTTCTGGGTCTGAGAATGGAAGATCCAATTCCTTCCAGATGGTGTTGAAACCGTCCATCTTATCTTTCATCTCCTTCTTGGCAGTCTCCCAGAAATTCTGGGCATCGGCTTGCTCGAAGCCAACGGCAGCCGCTTCTTGCAATGGAGATACTGATGAATAGCAGATTCGCGTGTGAGCTGCAGCTACGTATTGAATTAACTCTGGAGGACCGATCAACCAACCTACACGCCACCCTGTTGCGTAGAAGTTCTTCCCTGCTGAGCCGACTGTTATTGTGAGGTTCTCGATCTCGGGAGACAGGGTTGCCATTCTGGTAAACGGGACGTAGAATAGGCGGTCATAGACCTCGTCTGAAAGGATCAGAATCTGGTTCTTCACGCAGAGCTCGCCAATCTTGAGAAGCTCATCCTTTGAGAAGACCTTTCCGATTGGGTTGTGAGGAGTGTTAATGACAATCATTTTCGTTTTTGGCGTAATGGCGGCTTCAAGCTCGGCAAAGTCGATCGTCCATTCTGCAGAAGAGGTGTTCTGAGTTGCACCATTGGAAGGGGGGTGTAATGGCACATAGACGATCTTGCCGCCTGGCATCTCTATGTTGCTGATATATCTAAGGATCATGAGTAACTTGCCATTAGACCATTTTGGCAAGCACTTACTGGTCGAAAAATGGTTCGAAGACAATGACTTCATCGCCATCCTCAATGAACCCCATGAAAGCACTGAGCATACCTGCTCACGTTAGTGCCTTCCTTCCGAAAAGTAGGGAAATGCTTTCAAACCTTCATTTGCGCCGGAAGTGATTGTGACCTCGGTATCTGGGTTCAGCTTCCTGCCCCATAGCGGCGAGTAAGCCTCTGCAATGGCTTTCTTTAGACGTGGGCGTCCTCTAGTGGGTGAATATTGGTTGGCGTCAACCTTGTTCAATGCTTCTTTTGCAGCATTGAGGATGAATTCCGGTGGGTTGTATCCGAAGAAACCTTGTCCCATATTGACAATAGGCTGGACGGGCGATGCCGCCGCAGCTTCATTGACGATGCTCCTATTCTTTACATTATTATGTGTCACTCACGTTTAGAACTCAAAGGAAGGAAATGTAAACAGCACGTCCATTCATATCGATGACCCCGCAGGTTCTACCCCGCAATTGTACATATTTGATTGAAGAAACATCAGACTTGTATACCTAGACAAAACAAACTCCCACTTACCAAACATCTTGCTTCTGACCAGCAACCCTCTTCGCTGGCTGAATCTTGCCTTTATTGACCATAGTGGGGGTGAAGTGTCGAGCGCCGAGACCGGCAGATAGTAGACGACTTTGGGGCACGAACTGTTGCCAATTTTTGGACAGTTGTAACAGTGAAGTACGGGACTTCATCAAGTCCTCCAGCCGGGTTATAAATACTTACTCGCTGTTCCCCACTGTACGGTAGATATTGCAGTTGGTCATCAAGTGTTGTGAAGCTGATTGCGATACGTGGATGCGTGGCCGCGATCAATATGGCGTCATTACGGAGACCTAGTTGAACGTGAGTGACAAAAGTGAAGCTGTTGATATGAGCCTTTTGAATGGTAAAGAGACAGAGAGTTTCAAAGTTTCAAAGTTTGCTACTTAGTGATGCAGAACTTCAACACAATAGATGGAAAGATCAAATATGGCTGTTACAGATCGATTGCCGATGCCAATTTCAGAAACTGCCGTTCTAAGCTAGTTGAAATAGGCAACTACAGCTTATCGATCACACAGCAAGACAAATTTTTAAGAAGTCACGAGATTTGAACTCAGCTTATCACACGACTCTAGTATAATTCTACGCTGTTCAAATAATCAGATATCGGATAGCTACCTAGGTACTTCAGTATTCTGCAAGTCTTCTCTAATGACAGTACCTGTTATCATCCCTGCCAAAAGCCGCTAGTAGCTCGGCTCGGAACAACTGGATTGGGCTTCATCGTGTGAGAACCATCACCCATAACATCACGACATGCAACTTCAAGCTTCAGCTAGCACGAAGAGAAGCAAAGATGGTAACTCGCCGACCACCTTGAAATAGCCTTGCAGCATAAAATATGCAAGTCTGACAGCCACTTTGAATACCAAACATCATGGCCTTCTTCGCTCCAAATCAGGGAGTCAAGCCAACTCCTCTGCTCATCACAGTACGCTTCACCACATCGGTGCCCGACCTCTTGATAGACATCGACGATGCGGACAACACAACAGTCATAGCTCTCAAGCATCTCCTACGCTCGAGACTAGAACCACCAACATCACAGCACCGCTACCGATTCATCCACAGCGGCAAGCTCCTCAGAGACGATGACATCCTCTCCGACGTCCTCAAGATCCCCCTCCCGCCTCCACCCGCCGCAGATCCCAAAGGGAAAGGAAAAGCAGCTGAACTACCACCTCCACGAGTCTACATCAACTGCTCTATAGGTGATGCATTGACTTCAGCCGAGCTCGCTGCTGAAGCAGTAGCTGCTTTAGCATCGAGTGACAACACTAAGAAGACAGGGCGCAGCGAGTCGCGGGAGGTTGGATCTACGCCTTCGAAAAGCACGACGACTGCGCCGCGAGGTTTCAATCGTCTGTTGACGGCAGGATTTACGGCAGCGGAAGTCAATCAATTACGATTGCAGTTCCGGTCGATTCAGGAGAATATACATACGCCTGACACAATGCCTTCTTCCGAGACTTTACTCCGCATGGAAGATGCGTGGATTGATGATAATGCCGGAACTGCAGGCGCGGGTGCTGGTGCTGGTGGAGGAGGTGGATTTGATTTTGGTGATGATGGAATTGGGGGCGGTGCACTAGATGATTTGTTATGGGGGAACATTATGGGGTTCCTCTGGCCGCTGGGATGCGTTGGGTGGCTCCTTAGGGAGCCAGGAGTGTGGTCGGGGAGGAGGCAGATCGCTGTGTTTACGGGGTTTCTACTTAGCTTTATTTTTGGGATGTTAAGAGTTGTATCATGAGGAAGAGGGCTGGAATATTGCATATACGGCGTTGGCGGAAAACCGAGCTTTGGTGGCTCTTGATACCCAGCGATTGCGATCTACTGAACGCCGAAATATAGTGTTGAATCTTGACTCTGCTCTAAGTTCGATACTTCAATTGCGCCTTTCATTTAAAATGCAATTATAGCATACCACCTTAACATTTGTATGACATTCATGACTGCGTCAAAAGCTGGAGGTGTTTGCAGTAGAAGAACACATAGTGAGTGATTCTGCGATACTTGCAGTTGCCTCCTCATTCACGATCTTAACAAGCACGCCTGATCCTTTAGGGATAAACTGGTCGTTGATTGGACCTGCGCACCACAGTCTGATGTGCTTCATGGCATTCAGCTACCTAGCCATAGTTTCGTTTATAGCCGATTGGCAATCAACTCGATCTCATCTTCCGGAACTTGATTCGGCCTGAGAAATGTACAGTAGTTTCATTAAAAAATATACTCCTACAAAGCAAACCGAGTATCTCCAAGCACCAAACGCCCCAGCATGCCGTTCATACCGGCTACTTGAACTTGCTGTAAATAACCGCGATAATGAGCAGAACCAGAACTGTAATGATCGCAATAGTTATAATCCGATTTGTAGCCATCCTATACAAAATAGGTTAGTACCACTATTCCGGTGTGAAGAGTCTGCAACTCGGGGCAAGGGATGAATTACCTACGCGCCATCCCCCTCAGCGTCTTCACACTCCTATCAACATAACCCTCACTCTCATGCAGAATATCCCCCGTATGCTGAATCGTCTCTCTCTGCCTGTGCAAATCCGCCAAGGTACTCGCACCAATAGCTTCCGTCTCATTCGCCAACGCCGCACTGTTCTTCAAGCGCTGCGAGCTGCGATCCAGACGGTCAGTTCCGGAGAGTAGTTGCTGTCTCTGCTCGAGCTGAACATCGTTCGGGTTGTCTGAGTAGCGGGCGCCGAAGAGGGCGGAACGGTCGTTGGAGAGTGATTGGAGTTTGCGCTTCGAGGAGTCGATGTCGGATTCGTGGTTGCGGAAGCGTTGGTTCACTTTCGTGCGGGTTGCGGAGGGGATGTTCTGTTTCTCGAGGCGCATTTGATCGAGCTGCAGGCTGTTAGTATCTCCATTCTCAGCATCCACACTAAGCCTTTTGAATAAAGGACATGGGCCGTCTTACAAGCTCATTTGCCTCTTCTAACGCTCGCTCTGCTTGACTGATTGCTGCTTTGCGCGGCTCGCCTGCCAAATCGGGGATTTGGTCCAGCTTCTGGCTCAAGTCTGCTTGCACAAGCTTCAGCTCGGCTTCGTAGCTGCTGAACAGCTCGGAGCCAGCATCGGTGTCGAGTGGGTTGGACATAATGATGGTCGTGGTGGGAAGATGTTCTTTGGATATGGATGAGGAAATTAGAGAGGTCGTTGTAGTATCGTTGCCTCGAGCAGTGACGGTCCCAAAGGCTCGGCTCGGGCTTAGTGGCAGATCTGGAACAAGGGTGGCAGGTGAGCGACAATGTCAATCTTCAGGTGTTCATAAGGTATATATTTGGTGGTAATTCGACGCAAAGAAGATTGGCACAATAATGCATAAATATTTCTACCTATTCGAACGGTAATCTAGTAGCTTATCATTTTAGTCGTGAATTACCTTACCCAGCCTACCTACCTACCTACCTACATACCTAGGTAAGGTATAGAAATTCTTCCTCTTGCTCAAACGCTGCAGCCACATCACCAGCCACTCCGATACCAGGTAGGGCAAAATAGTGGATTCCCATCCCTGTACATTACAGCATCAAAGGGAAGTTTGAGCAATGTCTGAGCTGTGGAATCTCTACAATGATTATCCCTCAACACTTCTTAAACTGTACCTATCATTGCTCCAGGCTCAGGATATTCGAAGTCCGTCTCGACGAGTGAGACCTTGCTTACGCTTTCACATGAAAGCCACTAGAGCCTTTATTTGCTTTTCCCGTCCGTCCTACAGCTGCATACGGTAAAGTAAAGCCATGACGGTATCACCCACCATAAACTCTCCCAAGGACGCCTCGTCCAGCTCCAGTATCTCCCAAGAAGATAAGAATGATCTGTGACTTATCCCTCTCTTTAAATATCCGCATCTCTTCAGCTCCCGCTCCCCCATCTTCATCCTCTTCCTTGCCACCATCAAATGCTGCAATGGCTCGTCTAACACCTAGTGTTCCCAGGAAGAAGGTTGCGATTATTGGAAGTGGCAGTGCGGGGATTGGTGCTCTCTGGGCGCTTAACAGGACTCACCACGATGTGTACATCTATGAAGCTGCAGATAGGCTGGGCGGGCATACGAATACTGTAGAGTATAAGAATGGGAAATACAAGACAATGGTGGATACCGGCTTCATTGTCTTGAATACTGCTACTTATCGTAAGTACGGTTTGCGCAAGTATAAACATAAAATCTAACATGCGCGAAGCCAATTTCATCAACTTCCTAAAAACGATCAGAGTACCTACCGTGCCGACGGAAATGACCTTTGGTGTGTCCAGAGATAACGGACTATTCGAATGGGCTGGGACCTCTTTAGCAGCTGTATTCGCTCAGCGCATCAACTTACTTTCCCCTCGAGTTTGGAGAATGATCTTCGATGTAATACGCTTCAACCAATATGCGCTGGACTTGTTGAAATTGGAGGAGAAGAGCCAGGAGTATGTCGTGAAAAACAGCAATGGCCATACGAATGGGAATGGAGTGCATCATGCTGAACGCCAAGAGACAATTGGAGAGTATCTGGATCGCGAGGGCTATTCGCATGCTTTCAGAGACGACTATCTCATTCCGATGACTGCTGCGGTGTGGAGTACGAGTCCGGACAAGTGTAGCTTAGAGTTCCCAGCTGTGACTTTGGTGCGGTTTATGTAAGTTTTGAATGATTTAGTGTTTCGGCTGTCACTAACAGAAAACAGGTGGAATCATCATCTCCTCAGTACTGTTGCTGCTAGACCGCAATGGTTGACTTTGAAGTATGGCGCGAAAAGTTACATCGACGCTGTCATGAAAGGCTTTCCGCCAAATCACGTTCTCCTGAACACACCTGTCAACACAATCACAAATGAAGACAATGGTAAAGTCCGGCTACACCTGAACGGTGGAAAGTCTGAAGTGTATGACCACGTAATAGTGGCGACTCATGGAGACCAGGCGCTCGATATGATTCTACCTGAAGCGGATGTCGAAGAGAAGAACATTCTCTCTGGCTTCCAAACCAGCAAAAATACTGCTATCCTTCACTCAGACTTGTCTCTCATGCCAAAATCGAGGAAAGCTTGGTCTTCTTGGAACTACATCACAAAATCGTCGCCAACATCAGCAAACATCGACCAAGTATGTCTCACATACAACATGAATATCCTCCAACATCTCGATCCGAATCTTTTTGGAGATGTCCTGGTTACTCTTAACCCTCTTCATCTCCCACCAGCAGAGAAAGTACAAGGACGATATACTTACAGCCATCCACTCTATAACGCCGAAGCTATCCGATCGCAAAGCCTTCTACCCCGGATACAAAATACCCGAGGAATCAGTTACTGCGGCGCATGGACGAAATATGGGTTCCACGAAGATGGATTTTCTAGCGGGTTGAAAGTCGCCCAAGACCATCTCGGCGCGCAACTTCCGTTCCAGTTCAAAGATAGCACATTCAGCAGAGGCAAACGGCCGGTGTTAGGTATCGCGGACTATGCACTGCGATTGTGGATCCTTTTTGTACAAATGATTATTGTGATCATTGAGAGAATATTCCGGGTCGAGCGGAGGCAGCAGATGCAGGCTAAGAAGGCTTTGAAGAAGGTCATGTAATTGTTTTGGGATGGCGTTCTGGAGCATAGTAATACCAATTTTCCTTGCAAGGCATTGACTTTATGACTTTTGTATGTTTTATTGTCGTCAATTCACTATGTCATTGTCAAATAGGCAGATGTCTGATCTGCGGTTCTCGGTCACCGCATACATCAGCCCAAGGTCTCGTACAAGAATGTTAGGGACCGATTCATCCTCAAGTCCGATAGTTTTTTGCCGTGCATATCATCAAGTGTACACTCAACAACTGTTTCGACGGAATAAGTCGCTAGTCATGATGGTGTTGTGGATGATGAAAGCAGACCAAGGAGCGAGGTGGAGGATATGAAGAGGTTTATCTGTTGTAGGAGCGACTAACTAGCTTCGAAAATTGGCAGGATATCAAATCACGGAATTAGCAGCGCGAAAAGAGTGCTTCGATATGTGATATTCATCTACCCTGTCCAAAAGCCCCCCAAAAGAAACTTGGAAGGAAGCAGTTTAGTTATTCTTCTCCTTGTTTCCAACATATTGATGTTTTTTTTCGCTTATTATTGAGAGCCCTGATTGATATTCATGGTCGGTCCGAAGCCTTCACTCTCTGAAATTCCCTCACTCATACCTCTAACTGCGACAACCTTCTATGTAGCTAGTGGTCCTTTGTTTCTTTTCTTCCGCCATTTCATTCCTGCCGATCGACTCATATACAGGGACATGGAGCTACTGATGCCAACTAGGACTCCAAAGATAGTGAAATACCAGCCCTTTCCGACTCGGTCAACAATTGGCTGCAATACAGCAACAGAGCCAGCACTCAGACTACACCGAAACATCTGCCCAGACGAGTAAGCCGTACTCGAGTATTTGGGGAAAATGTCAACGAGAAGGGCGCTAGAAGTGTGAGTTAGAATCGTAGAAGTCGCGCAGATGAAGAGTTGTAGGACGAGCGGAACTGCTGGATGAACTCGAAAATGTACCGCCCATCCGTGGCCGGACATCAAGACTGTTTCCAAGAAGATGAAGAAGAAACAGCCTCTGTATCTTGCACGTTCTATAGGAAAGTCTGCCACGCTTTCTCTTCGATCATCGATAGTATTAAGACTGGATTCTCTTGTGGTTTTGGCGTAATTCCAGTCCATGAGCTTGCCCGCAACAAGCCCTCCGACGGTCAGACCTGCGAGAAGCGGTAGAAGCGCGAGCCCAATCTCCAACTCACTGAAGCCATAGACCTCGTCAAATATAGTGGGTATGGCAGCTTGGAATGTGTAATACACAGAGTATGACATTGCGATCATCAGCAAAACAGCGGCTGCGTCAGGATACAATGGGATTCGAAGTGCTGCTAAGAGATACCTAGGTCGCCATGGTTTGGTGCGAATTTCCTTGCCATCGCCAGCTGGCATCCCATCTTGTCCATGGGTTCTCGCAGATTCATGACATTCCAGGAACGAACTCCATGTTCTCCATATCCCTTGTGGCTGCGTCGACCCATTGCCTACCACAGTGCGAGCAGTTTCAGGCAGCGTGAAACCATTCACGACAAGCAAAACAACAGCCATGATTAACAAAGTCAAAAACACCCATGTAACCTTTCCAGTGCCCATTGCAACTGCACCTCCGACGACGGGACCGACGGCTGAGATTGTATTGCATGTTGAGAGCATAGGTCCGAGCATCTTGCCTCTCTGGGACGATGGAGCAACATCAGCAACGATACCGTACGCTATTGCTACAGTAGCCGAGCCACCGATACTCTGAACTACCCTCAAAGCGAGTAGAAGACCGTAATTCATCTTGTTCAGCGTAAGACCAAGACTGGCGCAGGCATACAGGGCGATCAAGCCTATTAGAACGGGTCGACGCCCATACACGTCGGCCACGGAGGCGAAGAACGCCGGTGAAAGTCCCTGGAAGACCGCGTAGACAGTGACGGTGATGTTGATTGCTTGAATGGAAACAGAATAGCTTCTGCTGAGCATAGGAATGAGTGGAGCGTATATGGTGGCTGTCAGTGTTGATATAAGCATTGTGACGCCCAGCAGATACGTCAAATAGAGGCGCATGCGATTTGAGAAGACAGAATATGGCTCGAGTGAACAAGATTGGCTATCGCCGACTTGGCTTTCTTTCGTCCATTCCATAATGGGATCTGGCACGGGCACAACTGCAGGTAGTTCCTCCTTGGGTGCCATATCAATGGTAGGCATGTCTCCTGATTTTGCATACGCACTTCATAGCAAGTGACGAAGGGTCAGTAAATGCGGTTGAATAAGACACAAAGTGGGAATCTTTCGGATGTGGCTTCTTTAAAGGTAGAACCGACGAATTAGAAAGCTCCTCGGAGATAAGGATTGTTTTGCTGCTTTTATTACAAAATAAGTAGCGTATCGACAAATCAGCAACGTTGAGCCATGTCACTCTGATTTCATTGAGAGTGACTGGGAATTTGGGAGGATCAAACGTTTCAGCGATGTATTGATCACCAATTGTTATCACGATTTGCTTCAATCTGATTTATACGTGTATAAAGCAGCATCTCATCTTTTCCGGGAAGGCACCCTTTGCGGAACAACTTGATTATATCAGATATCTCAGTGCTATCGGGTCAAAGACATGTGCCCTGCTACGTAGGAGAAGTTTGAAGTGTTCTAGGAGAATGCAAACAACGCCCATCACTCTCTCTTAGTGAAATCCGGCATCAGCCTTGCGCCAGTGACTGATGGATCTTTTTGTGGGTCGTACTTATTTATTCCGTCAATAGGTGCATACTTCTCACAAAGATAGCACATATTATTGTATGCTCTGTGTGATGGTATAATTAGCAATTAGATTTGGGCGTTAGCAGACAGTTGAGCACTCACGTTTGCCTGACGATACATCCAGGATGCCCAGCTGAATAATTGATCGTACCCTTCATACTATATAGGCGGTTTCGGTCATCAAATTCGTCGACTGGATCAGCGGCAGGGTACTCTCGTAGATAGGCCCGCGTGTAGATCTTGGACCGAAGGTGCGAACAGAAGTCGGCACGCCATTGTCCTAGATCCATCTCATTGTGGCCATAATATGAACCGACATCATACATGACAAGCTCACCAGTCTCCATATTAATACCCAGATTAGGTTCCCAAAGGTCACCGTGCAGGATGTGAGGTTCTATCGGAGCGCCATCGTGCTTGAGATTTCCAAGTAAGCGAGGTATAACTTTCGTAATGACCTGTTCTGTTGCTCGCTCCATTTCAGGCCATGGTCCGTTTGTTTCGAGATCGAATCTACAAACCCCACGCAAGAGATTACCAAAAAATGTAGCCCAATTATCTTGCCAGTCCACATTGTGTGGCATCTTGCCATCACATGTAACTACGTGGAAGCCAAACTTGCCAGTAGGCGAACGGCTCTTCTTGTGGAGCTCTGAGAGTTTGGCGGCTAGTTCGGTTGGTTCGGGGGCTGTGGTGATATCCATGTCGATGAATTCGGATAGGAAGAAATATGTAACAGGATCCTTTGCTTTGTACTTTCCAAAACCGAATGGTTGAGGGATAAGACCTGGCATGAGCCCGTATATCACTTTGGCAGACTCGAATTCGCCTTTGAGAATTACCCCACCGGCGTCTCCATACGCAGTCTGCAGACGACGTGTTAGTCCCGTGACTTTATGAATTCATTGAATTGTTCGGTTACAAACCTTTAAGAAGAACAGTTTCTCGGAGCTGTCCTGTTGCTTCGTGTGTATTTTGCCCGTAACCGTCCAGGCGCTGCTTCCATAACTCTCTGCGGATAAGAACTGTGTTCCTGGCGGAAAGGCTACAATCTTAGATTATTCTTTCGCTAACAGAGTCAAGGATCAATACCTTCATGGACAGCTTCATCAATTGGGAACTTTCCATCGAGCTTGGCTAGTATCTCTTTCGCAGAAATCGGATTGGACATTTCTGCCGCTTGCGAAATTCCTTTTATTTGATGTGATGAACAAAAGCCGAGTATGGGACGACGGTGTTTTTAGTAGCGTAGCAAGATGTTTATCTCAATCTTTTGTTGTCATGCTAGTGTTGCCAGAATCGTTTCGACGTTTCCCGAGCAAGAGCGGAAGCTGGGTACAAGAGCAACAGACATGCTGGGATTACATCAAGAAAGCTCTCATAATTACTGCACTTCGCTGAAGATAACACACAATATGACTTACGCCCAATCGAACACCGCCACGCTCTGCGTCCATAGCATGACGCCCTATTGCAGTGAGAGAATCTGATCAGGCTGCATCAGTACCGGGGTGGGTTTTCGATCCCGCAGGACGCCCATACTGTACGCTTCTCCGATCCTCAAGCCAGTAAGACGTGACTTTCAGGTTATCTGGGCTTCAGCTGCAACAGAATCTTGCATATCTGCACCATAGATGCATCAGTCAGATGCCGAGGACTTTTAAAGAGCGTTCATTGGCAGGGAGCCGGCATGGCATGGAGCGATCAGGCCGGGTTGCTTATCATCGCAGCTGCTGCCTTGAGCACTGATATACCAGGGGAACAGGACCAGAGCCGCTTCATACTGTAATTCAGGCTGGTAGATTTGGATCGAAATAACATAAACAGCACCGCCGCAGACAGGCATCGACTTAACTGGAAAGTGGAGTCCTTGGGGCTGTAATCAGATTTGCGACTGCCAACTGTGCGCGTGCGCTCGACCTTCTGTCGTTAGACAGTGAAGTACACTTCTGTACTCCAGATCGTCACTGCAAGACTCCTGGGCTACCTGAGTTCTGTTCCATTGTGTTGTACGTTAAATAAGGCTCAATCAAGACGTTGGACCAAGCCTGCCAGCTCCCCGCAATGGTGTGTTCACTTGGTACCCCACAGACCCATACCCTATCTCCCAACTTGTTGTACTTAATGAGCTGCTTGTAATGTCAGTTGGGGCGCAGAGGTTTATTGGTAATCGATATCTTTGCTGATTGCTTTGCGCATTGTAGTTCAAATCTGGCTTTTCATTCCGACGGAAGTCATCAGCGGGCAACCGAGACTCCGATATCGATGACCATAGCCAGACCCAAGGCCACGGAAGTGGAGCTTCAAATCCTCGCCGATCAAATGCAGGCTTGCTTCCGAAGAAGGACGAGGATGAGGATAGTTACGATGAAAATGAAGACCGAAAACTCAGTGCAGCGTCAGTCGTGCCTCCTCGACCCGCCCTACGCAGAAGCTCGCAGGTCGGTTCGCAGTTGAGTAGTAGTCAGACATCAAACTCGATCTCCGGCCAGCTTACAAGAACCCCTCGTAAAGCCTCTGCTTCCTATAACGGAACCGATGGAGAACCTCTTGGCCTCAGAATCATACACAGGCCTTCGGGAGACCGGCAAGTTGACATAGTGTTTGTTCACGGTTTGGGCGGGAGCAGCCGGCTGAGTTGGTCGAAACATCATAATCTTGCATATTTCTGGCCATTGGAGTTCTTGCCATTAGAGCCCGGGATTAAAGAAGCGCGAATCTCTACCTTTGGATACAACGCAAATTTTCGTCCTGGGAGCGGCAAGAGCAAGTTGTCGGTCTTCGAGTTTGCGAAGGAATTTGTTGTATGATTTGAAATTTGCTGTGGATGAGACAGATCCTGACGAAGAAGTTGGCATGGGCGAAGTAAGCAGCATGGCATCTGCGTTACAGTAAGTAACGAGTAAAGTAGAAGGTAACTAACGTGGAGACAGCGCCCAATTATCTTCGTTGTCCATTCCATGGGCGGCTTGGTCGTGAAGGAAGCCTACGTGCAAGGCCAGAACGACCCTGCATACGAGGCTATTATGAAATCCGTTTCCGCAATCATATTTCTCTCTACCCCCCACCGTGGAACTCACCTGGCAGAAACACTGAATCGCATTTTGCAAGTATCTTTTGCAAGTCATCCTAAGGAGTTCATAGCTGAGCTCGCAACTGGATCCCAGACGCTTCAGAAGTTAAATGAACAGTTCAGACATGTCGCCGCGAAGTTGCAGATAGTCTCATTCTACGAGACGCGACCAACGAAGATGCTCAATGCCAAAATCGTGGGTGTTCTTGTTAGATGATTGCTTGGTGACAGTGGCTGATCGTACTTAACGTAGATGGTGCTAGAGAAAGACTCGTCCGTTCTAGGTTACCCTGGCGAAATATCCAAGCCGCTTGATGCCGACCATCATGGCGTATGCAAGTACGAAAGTCCCGAAGACCACCGATATATCACGGTAAGAAATGCTCTGAGATCTTTAGTAAATGCAGCTCGACCAAGAGGTATGAAAATCCTACTAATTTGCGGTCGATCAAATCATGAAAGACTCTAACAGCATGAATAGCTGGCACGCGAAGCACGTCGCCGGAAGACGTGCGGTCCAACTTTGAAGAGTATCTTTCGATTACAGAATCTCGAGAACAAGACTACAACTTCTTTCGTGATCAGTGGGCATCAGGAACCTGCAATTGGATTTTGAGCGACCCGGCTTTTGCCGCATGGCTGGATGATACACGTTGTAAGCCACGGGTACTCTGGATCTATGGAAACGCAGCTAGTGGGAAGTCAATTCTCTCCTCCTTTATCATCAACCACCTCGCTGAGAAAGGGTTGC
>JACBAH010007487.1:0-33261 GCA_014282315.1 Neospermospora avenae
GGGTTAATACTTGTACTAGTTGACCACGACGCGAGTGCTCTTACTGTTTTGATGTGCCAGGCACCTAAGCACGAAATAGAGACCGCCCACTGAACTTGTGCTGTTGGCGATGCGCCCATGTAGAGGTTGAGACATGATTCGGACTCGAGAACTCGTCCCTTCTTCGCCTGGTGAAGCTGCGAGCTTCACTTTTGCTTTTCTCAACTTCGAAAGTAGACCATGAGTTGACCATATGAGGCGGCTGAGAAGACTGTCTGCCTCATAGCTCTTACCTCCCTAGGATGCCCACGTACAGAGACGACAGTGTATCCCAGGTTCGTTCCCACACCCCTTTGTCACTCCCTATGGGGACCCTGACCTGCGTCTCACTCCCAAAATATTGAATCTAGGCACTTTATCTACAACCTCGGGTATATGGTATCACTTGTCTTCAACATCCACCTGATGGATTGTGGGTAAGTTGCTATCGCAGCTTGTTTCCGCTTTGGAAACATCCCTAATTTTGAAACCAACCAACAAACGCCGCGCATGCATGTTGGCCAACCTGCGATTGGCTGCCAGCATATTTTTACCGTGTATTAACTAGATCCAAAAATCAACAGATACTACAGACCTGCGTAAATAACAGAGTGTCACATTTTCACCCAAATGACTGGTTATTGGTATCTTGGTCCTAAATATATGTTTATGATAGTCTTGCAGCTGTATGCAAGGCTTGACTGCCTAGCATTATATAGAGAAAACCTGGAAATTGCCTCGAGGTCTCATTCAAGCCCTTCTTTACGATCAAAAGCTGTGCTAGTACCGATGTGAGGATATACGTGAAAGTTGCAGTCTAGTATGAAGGCGACGAGGCTCTTTTGTTGCTCGAGAAGTGATTCGAATCAGATAAATAAAATTGATATAAGAGCGTTATGAACGCTATTAAGCCATGTTAACTCGGGTAAGTGTGGATATGCATGCTTAAAAGCTCAATTACATACCTACTAAGATCACGACACGACACGATACCTTACTTAGAAGTAAATAAAGTCTCGAAAAATTAATAGGTGCTGATATCCATAACGATTCGAGACCCACAGTCTCAAATACTTAGGAATGGCTTGGAATGACTAGACAGTTTGATAGGCTCTACTCGATGTGAATTTGGGCATTGAGAAGAATTCCTTTATAAGACATGGAAGAAAGCTTACTCTTAGATAGAAGCTGAACTCGTCTTTTTGGCGCCATCTTTTCTCCGCTATTCTCTACAAACAGATAATGCCACTTTCGCAGTCATATAATCAACTAACGCCATTTTCCTCGCCGACCAGCCACCAACTTCCGAGTTGGCGGTGCAGTAATGGGTCAACACGACGTGCAGGTTACTTGAAATCAGATGCTAACTCGGCGACGGTAAAGATGGTTCACTCCATCCTACCAGGGTCGAAGATGGTTGTCCCCTGTTCATTGAGAATAGAAACATTCTTTTTGTTCTTTAATCAATCAGATCTGAGGTAATATAAAGAAAGCGAGCTTGGATTCAACGTACGTAATTTTTTTGGTACTCTTTGGTAATACTTTTAGTGTTGTTCATTAGCAGAGTCATTGGCTGGCTTGTTCATTCGTGGCAGAAGATTCATAATTACGAAAATTTTGTACTATGAAGTAAGACTAAGTAAATATTCATTTGTACTGAGAGTCCTGGTCGCTATGTCCGATTGCCGTGCAGACCTCGCTTAAGATCTGCACCTTTATTGACAAGAATGAAGCTAGGACGTTGCTTGGTAAGGATCCAGAGCAATCGATAGGACAATCTTCTTTCCAGCAACTAGCCTGCCTCGCGAGGGCGTAACTCTTGGTCATAATAACATGAATGATGGCACAGCGTAGTGTCATCCCCGGATCCGGAAACCACGGGAGAACTTTGTGCTCATGCAACAGAATCCAGCAAGCGAATTGGCTCCAATACCGTAACGGCTACGCCAGACGAATAGTCGCACAGTAGGAGCTTAAGGCTGTAATATTTCCCAGTGAGAACTTGATCTGGCAAACACACAGCACGTCACTACTCCTTTCACTCATTGAAATTATCTATCTGCCCCTAAGGCATTTAATTTTGCTGAGCCTGTACAGATGTATGACCAACGAATCATACATTACGCTGTATGCTATCATAATCTCATCAAGATGGCTTTTGCATAAAGCTTTAATATAGAGAAGCAAGGAATTTGAGATATTGCGCTGTGCATGTCATTACAAAGGTGAGTTGACATTCTTGGCTACTGTAGAACTGGAATAGCATAGTCAGCAATAATGATGATTTAGAGTGTTCTAACTTTTCAGATGGGGACCCATCGTGGTAGCTAGAAGGAGACGAGAAATTTTTGTGACACCTGCCATCTCCGCTCACAATACTTCATCCCAGTTCGCTCGCTATCATTGCACCATCAAGGAGCTCCTGACATAGGCTAGCAGCTTGTAAGGCGGTTAGAATGGTTGATAAAACCAAATCAGTATAGGATGATTCAAGTTCCCCGATGTGATTGCAGCGTTTGTTTGTGCTACAGTGATAATATTGAGAAGAAAATATATATCTACCTCGCTCGTGAAACCACACCCACCAAGACTCTTCAACGACCAACAAAACCAGAACATGGTATCAAACACCTCAGCATCTTCTCTCGATCATGTACCCAAAAGAGTCGTCTTAAGACTCAAGGTCAGCGATTTTCTGACCGCGATTGAGGGGAGTTTTTCGAACCCATACAGGCATATCTATCATACGCACAATACCCCGCCGACAAAGATTGGTTAAAAAGATACTATGCCCATACCTAAACGTTACCTGACATCGGCTAAAGCTCATTCCAAATCATTCTTGATATCGAGAAGAGCAGTATGAGAGCATGGAACGATCGAGTATCCCGCACGAGGTCTGTAAGGTTGGCCGCAATGAGTAACACGTTTTGTAAGAGCCAACCACCTTTCCTTGGGAATAAAGCTCGTTGTTGGTAGCGAGGTCAAGCCATTTCGAGTTGCGCTCGTAGCAGCGAGCTTTTTTCAAAAATCTGTCAGTACACCGATAGGAACGCCTGTGAAGGAGGTAGGTCATCGGCGAGGACGGTGAGGAGGCTCAGGAAGGGCTGAGAAATCAGGGCAGGGTGAAAGGTTAGGTGGCGGAGACTTGAAATATTTATGACATGTCCCGATTTGAAGATTGCCAAACTCTTGTGTCGCCAGTGAAGCGATGCAATATGCTCGGATGGGTGTACGGTGGATAAGAGGTGTAAAGGTATTTCGAGGATTGGATTTGCTGCTTATAACCAAGGTCCCCTAAAATTTCATGCTTCTAAGGAAGTAGTTGCGCAAAGGTCTAGAATTAATTTGCTAGTTTTGACATGCGGATATCATATTACGCAACAAGCTCGCTTCGCCGAAGTATTGAAGACCAATTCACCTGCTAGGGATCAAATTTGTTTGAATTTCGAAGATCATAACGTGCAGCTTGGTCTGCCACCTGGATTCTTGACAGAGCCCAGCTAAAGCGGTAGGAGCAGAAAGCTCGTGGTCAATCTGAGTGCACTAATTGTTACATCGATAACGTCAACCATCCACGGCCTGCCCGGAACGAGTGCTTGTTGTTGAGAACCACTTCAAAGCGCCTAACTCAGAGCACTAGTAGACCGCAAACCTTACTGCTTAGATAATGCGGTAGACGTCTGGGGCGGATCATAAAATATACAAATACTGAGAAGCGGTAGAACCTACAGACTTTATTTGGCCTGGTCAAGGTCGGGCAAACTCCCCTCCATTGAAGCAAGGAAATATTGTCGACAAAGTCATCAACTATTTACATAGCTTCAAAACACTACTTTACGAAATGTCCTGTAAGGCGACTTTAAGAGTCACAAGCGAAGACACAGAAAATTAATTTCCAGAGTGATACCTTGTATCTTGGAATTTTTTTGATGACTTCGCGTAAATGGTAATCCTAGTTGGCGAGTTGCTTCGCTGGGAGATGGATCTGCTAGCCTCGGATGCAGTATCTCACCAACAAACTTTTGGACCTGAGCGAGATGATGATCAAGAGCAAGATAAATGATAAAGTGTTCCCAATGAGTGAGGATGATGTACAAGAATTCATTCTTTTGATGAATGCTAAAATACGGTAAGAGTACAAACGATACTTCCAGGCCTGATCCGAGGACAACAAGAATTCGCCAGCCCAGATTATGACGACCAGTAGTCGAGATTTGCCGGGAGTACGCACTCAAGGATCATGACAACACCTGAGAAGCCTCTACGTGGCAGCAAAGTGGCGCATTTGCGATCACCATGCCAAAAAGCATCGACAAAAATGGGATAAAAACAAGGCAAAGAAGACCGTTGTCGTGGGGACTAATCACGTAGGGGTGAGCAAACCGGCCGCAACATTCGATTACTGAGTAACAATAACAGATTGAGCAAGTCGCATTATATTGAGTCTCATGAGAGCTTTCAGTCAAAGGCCATCCGGAAATAAATCTTACATACTTCTAGAAACATACCACCGTAGAATAACTAAACTTTCAATCAGGGTCCATGACGGCAAGCGGGTATGTCGCTCGTGGCTGCAGTAGTCAGGAGCTACAGTAGCGTGGTTGCCGTTTCCGTTGCTAGGCTCGCTTAGTAGTCCCCAACCTCATTATTTTGATTGAAGTGGCTGGGAGGACCAGAACCACGTAACCTATTCCCAACCTCCCGCAATTTTCCCCGAGACCTACTGATACTACTCTCTAGCTGAAGGCAAATACTTTCGTGAAGAAACCAATTCTGCTACGCATTCTCAACCTCTCCCTTCCCCATTTCTCTCTGCTGCGTATACTGCTTTGTTGACATAGATTTCTGACCATCTTACCGACGGAAAAGCAGTGCATTCCTACCTCGTCCCAAATTCTCCGCGATCCGAGTCCAGATTTACATTCCTCAACTTTTGATACCATCGATACATTCCTCGATCCGAATCTTAAACCATCGAACAACTCTTCAGCAGCTTTGCTGAGCATTCCTCAGCTGCGACTCCAACGTCGCCCCGGAACAGGGAGGACGGGAGTGGCAGATTCCAAGAAACCGGATACAGTTGCGCCTCATAGACTTCACAATGGCACAAAGGTTTCAAGTAGGGTGGATGAGTATGTCTTTGGAAATTGCATTCCTCACGCGACGGATGCTAACTGTACAATAGGGATGATTCCATTCCTCGGATACCATCATGTACTAATGATCCTGATTGCAATCGCCATCATATTACTATGTAAGAAACCTTTTCAATTGCAGATCACCTAAAAGTTCTTGCTAATGCATTCCAGCACTTTTATTAGCAGGATGTTCCTCGTCATCACCCCTAATACCCGACATCTTCCTCATCTCCCTATACTACGAAGACTACGCACCCAAACCTTCGACAGCACAAGTCGACTTCAACGTACACAATGCCATCGCGGTCGTAGCTGGTGATGCCGTCTTAGCAGCACGAGTTGGATACTTTGGTATCTGCATCAACCCTGATGGAGGATCCTGGCTTTGCAGCAACAATGCCACTGCGCTCGCCGACCAAATCTCCCTCACGCAAGATCCGCTGAATCTGATTTGGCTTGCCAGCCAATTCAAGGATATGATTGTATTTCCATACCTGATGTAAGTTCTCCTGCTGCCTTCTCTTCTCTACGTGTACTAACGTATGATAGCATTATCGCAATTATCTTTGCATTCATCTGTTTTCTCCTACTCGCCACATTCCCCGGATGGCACGAAGAAGCGGACGACCGTGGCAGTGAACGAGAAGTCAAGCCTTTCCCATCTCGACCTGTCTCTCAAATCGCCCTGGCCATAATATTCATTGCATCGATATTCGTACTCGTGTCTGTCCTCTGGCAACACACCGCATCGGTAGCAGCGTCGATCATCGCGCAGGATTTCGGCAACGGGAGCGTCAAGAGCGGAGTCGGAACTACTGCTATGGTTCTTGGTTGGTTCGGATTCGCATTACTCATCATCGTGACTATCGGATTGCTGGTCATGATTTTGAGTATTCGCGTGCTGAGCGAGGCGTTCAGTTGATAGGACTGCCATGCTTCATACCGATCTTCTGAAAACCAGACGACACTCGGTGAACGAGGAGATAAGTTACGCTCAAGCATATTTGATGATACCTTTCAGCGCGCATGATGATTTGGATGAAACGCCACTACCTCGATAGAGAGGAAATTGGTACATGAGATTTCATCAATTTGAACAAAAAGTAAACGGCCGAAGGCCAACATATAGTTGGTGCTTTTTTCGATTTCTGTATAAATGGATCCTGGACAGAAAGACACGCATTTGGGACGGAGTTTGACCATACCTGGATGGTTTTCTTGTTTATTTGATTCTTGGGATTTTGGCTGGTTGATGGATAGATGCATGGATGAATTGGATGTTAATCATGAAGCGTGGTCGAGGATGGACAGATGAATATGGAACCGACCTGTATGTACGGGCTCACGACACAAGGAAGGAAGGAGGCTAGAATGAGCATTATAAGCATCATCCAAAAATCCAATCAAGCATTCAGAAACAAACTCTCAATTCATAACTTTCATTTTCTCATACCTGAACATTATACTCGTAAAGTCCTCCACCGTAGCTCGCGTAAGTATAAACTACAAAACACGCTCCCAAACGCAAGTCAAGCTCATCACAACCGCTTCAACAGTCACAATCTACTTCTTCCTCCTAAAACGACTATTGTGAGCAGGACCACCCTTCGCCCCCGAGTTCCTCAACTTCAACCTCTTAAAGTTTGTATGTGCTACAGCTCCCACCTTCCTCGCCACCGTCCTGATCTTCCCATCCTTCGTCATGACCTTCCGCTTCTTACTCTGATCCGGCCTCCTGTACCTTGTCCCACCTTCCGAAGCAGTATACTCGCTCTGAGAACCCGAGTCAAAATTTCTACCGTCTTCGAAAGCTTCAATGTCATCAATGCCAACGTTTAGACTCGGGTCTACGACGTCGTCAACTTGTGTTTCTGGCACGAGGTCCCCGGTACCGGCAAGCTCGTCGTCGCTGTTGTCTGCTAGTGCTGATGCCATGGGTTGGGACGGCTTAGAGCGGGTAGGTCTCATCTTGGTGCGGCGAGTTGTGCGTTTCTGGCCTTTCTTCTTATAAACTTTGAGGGGCTGGCCGTCTCGATCTTTCTGGTCTTCGATATCGCTGTCGAATTGTGCTTCGTCATCAAATCCACCTACAAGATTCGTCTGACTATCCGCAACAAGGATATTCTCTTTCGTTGCTATGGGTATTGGCTTCGCCAACGGCTTCGGTTTAGGCTTGGGTGAGGTGCTAGGCCCCGAGTCCATTTCCATTTCCAATTCCATTTCTCGGAGAGCATCGAGGTCGTCGTCTGCAGCTTCGTCTTCCATTTTCCGAAGACCAGCCAACATGCTGCTCAGACCTCTGACTATGGGTTTCCTAGGTACTCTGACCATTTGAGGAGAGAGTTCGGGTCCTTGCTCTTCATTCACCGCGGGTAATTGGATCCTGTGGTTGTCTCGCCGCAGGAATGATGGGGTGTTGAAATGTAATTTGGAGACCGAGGAGGGTGTGCCTGCTTGGCCGTTGATATGTCGATTCTTAGCGGGTGTAGCAAATGCATCCAGCAATCGCTTGCCAGATCCAGGTGTTTTGCTCCCTTTAAGTGCAAAGTCCGTCCCAGTCTTTCGTGGGGTTGCATGTATAGCTTTGAGACCCGTTGGCTGAGCATTCCTTCGGGAAGGCGTAGCAGATGTAGCATTCTCGTGAAGCAAATCAAACAATCCCAAGACCATACCGTCTTTCTGCGGAGTTGGCCCTAATGCTTTCTTCGAAGGCGTGAACAAGTTCCGGATTACTGATGGAGAGTCGTAAGGATCCACTTCCCATGGTTGCAGGACGCCCTTCGACGGTGTCCTCGAGATCTGCTGTCGTTTGGGAACTTCCTGACCAGCGTGATCCTCATGTTTCCGTTTTCGAGGAGTCTGCCGCGGAGCAGCTGATGCTGGCAACACTATCTTTCCTGAGAGTATATCGCGGATCTTGTTATACTCCTTATATTTCGCAGCTGGAGAACAACATTAGAAATTGGTCAGGTCCTTCTTGCAGGCTAGGAAGCGTACCAATCTCAATGTTCTTCTTGATGTCTTCTCGAGAGGCTTTCTTGCCTTCGTTTGCAGCCGAGAACGCTTTCTCCCAGATCTTCAATTCTCCACGCAGGGAATTGGACGTCTGTGTCAGTTCATCCCTCCTAGAATCCTCCATTGTCTGTTGTGCAGTCTCCCTCCAATTTACAGTGAGTGTACAAGGCGGCCTTCTACTGTAGGTAGATAATCCTTCCAATTCGCATATTCGATGGAGAATGTTCTGGTAGCGAAGTGGTGTTGTGGTAATATGGCCAGGTTCTGCTTCTGGTTCTTGACCTGGAAAAATTCAACCGACTTTAGATTCGAAATTCCTTCCGCATGGATTGAAGCAGATAGCTGTCATTGTCATTGTCACGAGGTTATCAGTCGCGTCAACTTTACGCGTCTTATCGTGAAGCTAGTCTTTCTTATCTCCTAGCTCCCGCCACTCGAAAGAACATCATCATGCCTATCGATGCCAGAAAAAGGTGACCAACTGGCACTTCACGATAGGAGTAGTAGGAGAATCTTGGAGTTAGGACAACTTTCTATGACTTTAATTCATAATTATAATGATATCACGACAACCGCTTTTGACTTCAACTTGAAAGGATAATAATATCACGAAATTGACTTGGTATATTTACTTCCTTACGAATGCAAGATCAGCTTCGCTGTAACGGCTACTCTTTTCTGACGCCTTAAACGGAAAGCTAGACATGTATTATTTACCCAAGCCTCTTTAAGCTATACCCACGTACGTGAACTACCTGAAACTATATACGAAGCATCGTTACTTTATATCTAAGCTCCTGCTTCGGACACATTGCTACCTCCAAACTCGCACTCTGCTCTTGGGATTCGAGATTGCCCGGTAAGTTGACTTGGTCTCGCTGACAGCTACAGCTTCACATCAGTGTGTGAAGCCATGCGTTTCTGAGCTGATGTCTAAAATAACATATGCCCAACTTGCCTTTGCAGGAAGCAACCAATATTTTGGACATTGCATCCGCAAGTCTTTGGATATCGTGTTGGAATTCTCCATAAGGCTTTCAACCATCTGCCCTCGTTTCCCGCCGCCAATATGGTGTATACCTTGCCCTGTCCCTTCCAGAGCCGTTCCCTTCATTTCTATCTCTAGGAGGGCCTCTGTATGCCGTCCTTTCTCTCCAAGCCTCTCCAGCGGAGTTTATAGCCCTGCGCCCACCCCTTCTCTCTTCCCTAGTCTTATCCTCCCCAGCCGCAGGATACTGCACATGTATATCCCACGCATGTAAGTCCGTATACGGACTCCTCAACCAAGCTCTCAACTCATGCAAGAACAACCTTGTATTCCCCCTCCCAAGAAACTCCTGTAGCATCTCCTCGGCTTGTCCACCGCTACCTTGTGTATCGACCGTCTTCAGAATAGCAATAATATACTCCAGTAGGAACTCTGCGTTACTTGCTCGTCTATCAGCCCTCGCTCCTCCATTACTAGAAGATGTAGCGTCCGGAGTCAAGAATGTGAAAACTTGAAGTTCGCGCCTTATCCATTTCCTTGCGCGAGAGATCAGCTCAGCGTCTGATGTGAAGAGGGCGGGTGTAAGATCTCGAAAGAGAGAGACACGATTTGTTCCTACATGTAAGGAGAAGAGCTGATGTTGGTAGATGTGTCTGCGCCGGAGAAGGGCTTCGTCTGCCGTTTGGACTGGCGCACGACTATACTCTCTCCTTCCACGGTATGGGTGTCTTTCTCGGTGAGTGAAGCGAACTCTTGCTGAAGCATTGTAATTCGAGTTCAAATTTGAGGTCGAGGTCGAAGGTGGCGGCTTTATTGTAGATGTAACTTTGTATGTCTTGAATGTTTTCTGGTCGGCGAAATCGTACCGTACGGTCTGGACGTTGGCTTTACATAGGGGACATGTAGAATGCTCTTGTAGCCAGCTGATGAGGCAAAGGAAGTCAAATGAGGCGTGTTGGCAGGGTTGCGCAACTGCTTCCTCGGAGACTTGCTCGAGGCAGATCACACAGCAGCTCTCCTCCTCGATATCATTCTCGGGGTTGGTATCTATATCCTTCCGGGCGGAGATTTCTGCTAGAGTCGTTTGTAGGATCTGGGACCGAGTACTGTCATGTTCGTGGTCCATAGGAAGAATGTTTGGTTTCTGATGCTGGGAAGGAGTGTAACTGATGGAAGAGACAAGGCTGAAGGCGGGTTGCGGGAGGGAATCGATGTCAGAAAAAGGTGGCCAATTAAGACAAACGGGCACCTCACATGGGAGTATCTCGACAAAAGCATTCTATGTTTTGAAATCTCATTTCGTGGTGATGCCACAATAACTTTATATGAAATTAAATTAGAAGGATAATAATGTCACGAATTTCATTTGGTGTATCTACGTCCTTCCAGATGATCCGATTCGCGTAATCGGCCGCTTTCTTCTCAAGTCGAAAGCCAGTATGAAGTTCCAGCTTAGTAGTGTTGCTCATGGGCTTCATGTATCACTCATGAAGGAACTCCAAACAATTGCTGAATGGCAAGTCCAGTTGGTCACTTGAAAGCATGAGCACGCAGCATAGGAAATATGTTTTGGTTTTCGTTCATTATCAGATCTATACTACTTCAGACACACGATCTCGGACAAGTAGTACCACAGTTTCCATCATCTCCATTCTGTATCCAACAGAGGGAGAGACAAAATAAGAGCAAGAGTACCAGTACATCAACCCCATCACAACTATGGCCGAAAATGATGTACATTTCCAGATCCATGCTAGCTGTCGATAGAGAGACTCCGGAGATCAGTCGGATATGGGAGTCGGATATGGGAGTCGGATATGGGAGGTAATCAAGTGATGATGATGTCGACTAGGCAAATACAGAAATTGCTGTCGTTGGAGAGTAGGAGCAGGTTGAGGGCGGAAGTTCGGGGGTAGAAAGTAACAAAATTTTGACGACGATAAGGACAGGAAGTGGTGTGACAAGACGTCTATTCAATACCCGTTTGTTGTAATCGTAGTTTCGATGAATGCTCAGGACAAATAAAGAAATCAAACTGTAAACCCCGGATCAAGGATATAGGACATATCCCACAATATACGCCACACATATAGACAGTACACCAGCGGCCTCGAAATGGCGAAGCATAGCCATAGTCAGACCAGGTGTTGGGAGACAGAAACCGTAAACGCCGTTGTGACAGAGGGAATGCTAAAGGACATAGAAACTCGTTGTCGTCACAGGGTACTCAAGCGTTGGTAACCTAGTCAATGTTAATCATACACACATCAGGCGATTCAGCAAAACATACCTTGAGAATTCTTCTGGAGTAGTCCTTGTTATCGGCAATACTTCCATCACTCATTCTCCGGTCGGCTATGACAGCTGGGTCAAGACGCATGTCGTTGAACGATGAAGCGCCTCCACTGCTCATGGGTGGCTTACCACCGGAGATGAAGCTACTCACAGCGGCATTTCTCTTGTACTCCTCTTCAATCTCCTTCCTCTTGCGATTGCGCATGAACAGGAAGAGACCCCCGATGAGACCTGCAATAGCGAGAACACCGACAACGACGCCTGCGGCGATGCCGGCCTTGCTTGGTCCACCACCGCCCTGAGACTCTGAAGATGGAGATGGCGTTGTTGTTGCTTGACTTCCAGCAGTTACTACCACGGTTACTCCTCCAACAGTCGCGGCTGCTGCCTTAGAGGTAGATGTGGCTGAGGAGGTTGAGGTTTTGGGGAGATCAGAGGGCTCTGGGTCAGCGTTCTCAACGCTGGTAGTCATACCAGTAATGTAGACACTGTAGTATCCGCGAGGTCCACCACCTGTTGACATGTTAGCACTCATTCATGGGCAGCAACTGGATCTACATACAGAATTCTGAGCCAAATCCTGGGCACTTGATAGTACATTTTGATGGATCGGCCTTGGTGGATGCTGGAGGCAAAGTTTCTCCGCAGAAGCAGAGGGTCGAATTCGTCATGGCAAAGGTAGCATATTGCATAGCGTAGCAGTTATCTCCACACGATCCTCTCGAATTGAATTCCACTGTAGCGTTGAGTGTCATGCCCGTGCCAGACGAGTAGCATCCTTGAGATGTCCGCTCCATAGCCAGGACATTGGTGGCAGCGAACAGGGCCGTGGCGGCGACGAGAGAGAAGATGGACTTCATTGCGATGTGTAGGATGGCCGTGGCCTTTGGGTGGGTTTGATGGTCGCTCTTATGTCGAAAGTTCCGTTCCGATTCGATGGTTCTCGGCGGAAAGACCGGGCAGGACGCGATATCGTATCGTGCGGATTTACCACGGGACAGCCTATACTTTCGAATTTGACTTATGGATCGAGACGGAAGGGATGGACGATGATGCTTGTTCGACAGTGATGGTATTGATCAGATGAGAATGTATGGATCGGCTGTCTTGTTTGTTTCGGAGGTGGAAGTCGCTGCGTTGCTTGAAACACTCAAGTGTTGTGCTGTCTTATGCCTCCTTTCTCAATCAACAGCTCGCGAATCGGGATGCAAAACAGACGAAATCGAAGAGGCCGTAACGAGTGTGCCTTTGTGCGTATAGTGAAGTGTAAGTCAGATAGTTAGTTGAAGGGAGCGAAGGCCATCGGATGGATGCGATGAGTTGACGTGACGGGTGACAAAACCGTGGTGGTGGTGGATGGGTGGGACGAAGCTGGTGAGAGGAGGTGAGAGGAACGGGGAAGAACGAGGCAGAGAGATGAGAGGTCGAGGGGGTGGAAGTCAAAGACAGACAAGTGGGGCAAAAGGAAATGAAGATGCGAAACAATCAAACCCACTAATGTCAGGCACGCGCTTTTGATTGGATGCTCGGGTCTACCCAGCACCAAGTCCGGCTAGGGAGTCAGGGGCAGGGCAGGGCACGCCAGAGACTGGGAGAGGGCATTTAGGATTATAGACTAAGTCGAGCTAGGCCTATGTACTTTGAGTACGGAGTAAGGTATACATATATATGAATGATGCTCCTGTGGGTACCTTATGAACAAAACATTGACGCCGTAAAAACAGTTTTTCTTCGGTCTTTTGCAAGTCCACTTCACTCGTGATAGCTTGTCTACATAATTTGCAAACTTACCTTATCATGAATCAAGCAAACGTGCCACACGCGTACACTTAGAATCACATTACTCCCTGACCCAAAATACCTGCTTTCCGACCGTCATCAATACTTGTAGCTGACGCGTAGGCCATCTGATCTCGTACCGCTGTCAGACTAGCACTTCAGTGTCTCCTGGTGGTGCTGTCGACATCTGCGGCCTAATCGAATCTAGAAGCCTCTGATCTCTGTTTCTATTCCTGATGTGTTATCTGTGGCATTCAAGACCGAATGGACAGCATGGAATCTCCCAGCTGTTCTGGCCTGCTTAGCGGTGATCACGAACGGATTTGGAACGTGGATCGGTGCCCAGATGATTGGTCAAACGCATTTCCTGTTGGCCAAGATCTTCGGCTTAGGAGTTCCTCTTGAAGTCAAAGTGACGACGACACGGATAATTCTGTCGGTTGAGTATTCAGGGTTCGAATGCGCAAGATACGGAGGGGAAGGTGCGCAGTTGAAGAAGAAAATCATTGTGCTTATCCACCTCACCTCGATATCTCCCGTCATACGAACAAATACTCTCGCAACAGAAGTCAGCAGAGCTCAGTCGCACCAACATCCACTCTAATCTTCGTTGCATAGCTGCTGACGATTGCGCGATGCCCTGAAGCACATCCAGTCTGATCCGTCTCTCTCCCAAGTCAACTCAATCGACTCTTGGGCAGCTTCTACACTCGTCCGGTGCCTTCCTTCGTGATGCCCAAGTGCAACCAGAAGCGGCATTGCAAACGACAGCATTCCTTTCAGCGCTTCTCACACTTGGGAGTTCAGTCGGCTGGACGTTATTTCCTATGACAATGTTGGGTCCTCGCAACAAAGCGAAGTACAACACAGCACAGCCTCCTCTGCAATTCAACAGGCGAAGTTTCGCGTACCACCTTGATACCCGGCATCTTTTCTGAGTGGTGTTATCACTGCCGTAGTACTTCTCAAGAATACGAAATATTCTTTCTATTCTTACTTTGCTTGCTCCGAATGATAGGGACCACGACTTCGCAGAATATGGCTTATTGGACTCTGCACCCGTTTGGGCTCCAAAACCCTGCCGACGATACTATAGCGAATATCTATCTTACCCCTGTTTACCCAAGGACTCATTTTTAAAGTTCGTCGCTTTTCACCTTTGATTTTCTGCTTTGCTCATCCGAGCACACCTCGTCCCAAAGATCAGCCATAAATGCGGCTGGCGTAAGTTGGCTTAAGTTGTTTCAGGTATGGGACATCATCAGATGACTTCGTCGAAACCAGACGGCTAACGGAAAGCAAATGCTCTCAGCCTCACTCTACCTTCCCCTTCACGGAAATTTGTGCGAGCTTAGGAAAAGTAATTAGTGCGAATGAAGGAACTTGTGATCTCTTCTGCTACAGATCAACACTGTCACTGCCACTGCCATAATTCAACTGATGCCATTTTCTGTGCACTGCCGTGCGAAGTTTCGTCCCTGGTACACTGTCGTTTCGATGCGGTAATTTTTGTCGAGACTAGATTATCACAGCCAGTGTTGACCCTGGCGTGGCTGAGGTGAGATGCTACACAATGTGGGGGAGCTTGGGATGTGACCTCCCTTTCGCCTTACTTTCGTGGTACATCCTTGAAAGACAAATGTATTCACATTCAAACGAGTCCACACTCGTTGACGACTAAGCAACTTCGAGCTGCTATGCGAAGTCAGGCTTCCAACAACGTCAATGTCATCTTGGTACGCCATAACATGAGACGCAAATGTGGTAAGTCACTGCATTTCAGTACACTTCTGTTGTACAAGATACTACTTTCGCATACAACTATCACTCACTATACTCTTCCACATCCTCATCCTCTTCCTCTTCCTCATACCCCTCCTCGCCTTCTCCTTCCAGTACTTCAATCCCAAACTTCGTACTCGTCCTAACCTCATCATACCATCCCTCCCAACCTGATTCACCTCCATCACCTGGGCATCACACCTCCCACCTCCCACCTTATACAGTTACTGGTCAGTCTAAATGGCTGCTTGCCACTGTAACGTCCATGAGATCCTTCTTCTCTAAGTTATCAATATCGGTTGTTACAACGCTCTCGGAATTTTTTAGCTCAGCGAAGGCGATGCTGTGCTGGGTTGCGTCCTTAGGGTGTCGTCTATTCCAGTGATTGGCTTCGTTGTTGTAGTGCCAGCGTGCGAGACCCATTCTGTTCGGAGTCAAAGTGGATTTGGCGAGGACAGCATTACGAAGGTCCATCCACAGTTGAAGCACTGGCTCCGTCCAAACCTCAACGATGTCGAGCTCGTCCATCAGAGGAATCGATCTCATACTCAGCACTAGATCTTAAGAAGATTTTGGTCCCATCACTTGTACGAGACTCATTTCGACGGGCCAGGGCGAGATCTCAAAGCAGACTTCAGCATGGCCTTCGAGCTATTTCTCGCAAGTCAAGACAGGGCAGTCTTTCTGCTCTAGTCCGCTCGTCTTTAACGATAGCACAAAGCTATCGACTCATCTACCCTCCTCACTAACGGCAGCATGTCCACCACCCGCTCTCCAATTCGAGTCTCATTCGCAGGCGCCAAATCTCGGGTTTCTTCCAAAGGCCGGCAAAGATACGGACATAGGAGTCATGAGCCTGCATCTCTTCTGCGCAGACCACAGAGACGATGCGATTGCTCCAGATGTTCCACCAGCTGCGTTGACAAACAGCCTTCTTGTTCATCTGATACAAGCCACAAGACCTTCGACCTCTCATAAGTCGACCATCTGAAGAAATTGGACGTGGAGAGCGTAAAGCGCCTATACGAGGTGTCCACAAACTCGTCTCTCAAATTCCATGATGGTCTTTTGCGTCAAAGAACATCTCACGGTGTATGAGGACAACACTCGGTTAACAGCCTCAAGGAAACTAAGGTATGTTACCCTTTACTCGAATTGACGAGTAAGAGTAGTGGTGTGGGATGTAAAATTGTTGTTGACTGTGCCGAGATATGGGTTTGAGTCTGCCGAGGACTGTCTAGAGAGAAATAAGTGCTATAAGTACCGAAGGAGATCAAGAATGAAGGTGAATTTACAGAGATGAAGCGGACTCTGAAGATTGGCAACCCTGCCAAAGACGCGTGGCGCAGATTATTCGATCAAGAGGCACATATTTTGACACAGCATTCCGGCGCCCAGCCTACGTAAACTGTAGCTTTTGGGGCAACGCAAGGACAAAGACATTGTGGTCCGTATCATTTCACATCTCGGTTGCTTCGTTGCAGTGCAGCAGCAATTTCATAATCACATTTTCGTCTCTGACTATTGACATGGTGAGGCTTGATATCATACTAGCTCTGTGAGCGTGTCGTTAAATTTATCTACTCGCAGACAAGCAGATCTTCATGGCCCAACATCCGAAGCAAGTAGAATAAGCATCATATGAGTATTAAATGATTTGATTTTGTCTTCCAAAGACCCAGCAAACTAGGCAGAAAAGATAGCATCTAATAGCTTACACGAACCACCAATATGCTTCATGACTACCTGGGCTACAACGATCCGGTTGCACCCCGCCTCGAGTCTGTCCGTCTACCCGCAGTGTCATAATCGCATTGCTTTCTTTAAGTTCACTCTGTTATGTCTTGCATGACATAGCATTGCTACCAAATAGAAATCATCCCGAACGCCAACGTTCAGCAGCAACCACGTGAGGTGTGCCAATACACCCAAACAGAACCTCTATCCCTCGCGATGCTAAAATGCATAAAAATACCAGCCTAAAATCTGGCCTTCGCTCATTCGCTTGATCAAGCAGTCCAATATAAGAGAAGGTAAGGAGACTGATCTTCAGTTGTGGCTAGTTGATGGCGATGAGTAAACAGTAGCAAATACATCGGAGAGAAAATCGGTAAGAGCCATCGGGGAGGGAAACCTTCTACTCGAAGCTACCGGTTGTTTCTTGTACACGAGCAAGGCCTCCCATCCTGCGAAGCCATGTGCGAGCCAGAATAAGGCGAAGAGGGAAAAAGCTCAAGGCCACATGCATTCATACATGAACATCCAATCGCCATACCAGCTCTCAAAACGGCCAACCAGTGTACTGTATGCATCCTTAGGACTCCTCCAAGAACGCGAGAAAATGCCGTCAGTCATAAGATGCCGTTTCAGGGCGATATTCATCGCAAAACTTGAGAAAGAGCAGCCAGTGAATTGTGTGCTCTTGGAGAGAACCAGGAAATCCACGAGGGCTTGCTGATCCCAGCTCAGATCCGTAAGCTGCTTGAGTTTATCGCCTTTGAGAAGATCGACTTTGGATGTCACGATCAAATTGACCTGCTTCGCTGCAATCTCGCCAAACTTGTGCCCTTCAGTGGCATTTCCAGAAGCAATATAGGCGTGCTTGAGCTTGTGGACTTCGGCTTCCTTCATGTAGCCTTCGCTTTGTGTCTTGAAGTCGGGCCAGAATCCTAGAGCGTCACTTTCGGTACGTAGGTGGACGCCCAGGTATTTTGGCGGTGCTTTCTTGACATTTCCCTTTTGTCCTGCGAACTTCGCCATCTCCGTGATTGTGTATGCCGCTAACTCCTGGATATCCTTTCGTATCCTCAGTAGGTCCCCAAATGTAGCTGCAAACTCCGGACCATCCCGCATAATCGGCCATTCGAAAAAGGTGGCCCACTTGAATCGCAGAGTCAACGGTCTTTCGACTGATGGTACATTATCGTATTTGATAGCCCAGGCGTCAAATTTAGTTCTGAACATGTCTAGATGCCTATTGACACCACGACCATCGCATCCATCCGTATCAATGTTGAGGTCCTTGGGATAGAATTCCGTAGCCTCCTTCTTCGTATCCGAATGCGGGAAATGATCCGTGTCGTTGTAAATCTTCATCTGCGGACAAAATTCCCCCAACGAATCCGTGAAATGCTTCTCGTCGAAAAAGTAACTAAAGGGCTGGAATCCAGTTGTGAAGATGTTGGCTAAGTTTTCCTCCGATCGACGCTGAATTCTGGGCATGATTATGCCCGAGGCCCCTGCTTCGATACCATATCGTATACAAGTCAGGATGAAATTTCGAATATTCCCTATTCCTCCGGAGTTGTTGTCACAGATGAAAACTAGCCCTGGCTGCCATTTCGTATCATTGCAAGCCCGCGCCAGGGGCCACCCAATATATGGGCCATTGAAGTCATAGTCGTCCAAAGTGAGCTTTCGTGGCGAGGTTGGCGGGACCTTGTCCAGCGCAATCACCTCTTGCAAAGCAGGATTATACGCATATGTAGATTCGGATTTCGATGTTGAGGTCAACGAAGGTTTCTGCGGTGTGGCGCCGTTCGGTGGAGGAGCAGGAGTCTGACCCGAGGCAGCTTCACTTGCTGGTAGTGGATGCGGTCGAACGAATTCTGTGAACGACGACTTGAAGAAGAAATGGTTGACGAGGACGACATTGACTATCAGCGCTGCCAGTACGGCATATTTGTATCTCCACCATTTAATGCGCACGACTCCGTTGATCATTTCGGAGACACTGTCCTGAACCATGGTTGCGAGAGGACAGCGCACGTTTTGAAAGAGGGTGATGGTTTCTTTTTAATAATATAATTAGCGATCAATGATTCAGATCGCAACAAAAGGAATGTCGTTATAGGACAGAAAGGGATGGAGGTACATTCCAGCGCCCCAAGAAATATTTGACGTGAGCCGAGTGAGTAGTGGGTGAGTGAGTGAGTAAATGATAGTCGAAGGCGGGCTTCAGTGTACTGGGTACAGTGAAGTTCCAGGCTCGCGCCGCCTTGGAGAGCTTGGCTGGTGCAAAATCCTACCCGAGAAAGGCAGTGACAATGTGAAAGGTTAAAAAGGGGTAATTCCATAGGGACATAGGGGCGAAGTAAAACTTAATGCGGAACCAAATGACTGATACTTTCCAACAAAAGCTGATATGTGACTCTGTCTACGTAAGTTAATCAATTTGATGGTTCTCATCGTATGAGACAATCGTTAGGTATGATAATTGTGCTTAGCACTGTAAGTCTTGCAAGTCGAGATTGATGTCGGAAAGGTTGGCCAAGCTGATATGTGAACTGAACACGAAGAGCTTAGTTAATTTCGTAACTCCGAATTCGTCCTTAGGTCAATGTCCTGTAGCAGTTTTGTGACATTGCTTGATTCTCGTATCGGAAGCTGGTTGTTCTTAGTTAGCCAGTCAACTACTTTCTCCTGACACCGATATCCTGCCCAGCAACCTTGCGTGCTTATCTGCCCTCCTACCTATTTATAAATTCTCTTGGCAAAATACTACACACTTCTATATCACTCAGTTATCACAGCTTATAGTGTGCTCGTTACCTTTTCTGCTGGGACTTTTGGCTATTTTGATGCCCGCTGTTTAAGACAATGTTTGACAAGACATCGCAAGTAGAAACATGTGCAAGTGCATGGAGAGTATGGCCTAAGCATCCCTTACATATGTATATCTTACACGTTTTTATTTGGAAACCTGACACAGGTGAAAGGAGTCAAAAAGCCTATGGATATCTTGCTTGCTTGACGCAGATTCTCGCAGAACCCCCATAACTCTGGGTTGCCATTTTCGAACTCCTGGCTCCAGGGCCAAATACAAATCCCCTCATAAGCTGAAGCCAGACTAACCAGAATTCTCGACCAGATAATCATTCTCCATTTTACTCAACTCAAACCAAAAGCTTTCTTATGGGCCATAGCCACCCTCCTCCCTCTCTCTACAAGCGAAAGAATTGACGTTATGGCCAACACCTCAAACTCTGCTCCAAGACCAACTGTACCATCACCACTCAGAAATCTAAACATTCCTTGCACTTGACTCGGATTCTTTGCTTTGGTCGTTTGTCCCAAGCCAGCATAAACAGCAACCACATCACCTGTACTCACACGAATCAACTTCAAACCCCCACTATCTCTATCAATTGACCTCATAAACGGTCCAGATGTATGTCGCCATTCGAACCGGTCACGAATATCGCTCCAAGGAAGCGTATGACAGAACTCATATTTCTCAGCGCTGAAGAGGCCGCCTGTGGGAGCTAGTTGCTCAAATATGAACTTGGGGCGGGTGCGATGCTTCCTTATTTCCTGCGATGAACGGGGAAATGAGAAATTCGTTGTCGAGAAGTTGGCAGATGCTGATCGGGGTGGTGTTGGGCAAAGGGTCATGTCGGTTATTTGTGTGACGGAGTGGAATTTGGCAAACGAGATCACAGTTGAAGCTTTGGTTGGGCCGGAATGAATGAGGAGATCCGGTCGGCCGGTACTGGTTATTGAAGAGGCATCTTTCTGAATGGTGATGAAGAAAAGGTGCGGTGGTGCTGGAAGTGGTTTGATATCGTTTGCTGATGGAGCTGGAGCGGATGGACTAAGAAGTATATCGCCTCTAGAGCGGAAGAAAGTGATATCTCTTGGAAACCTTGGATATGTGGCATAGTTCGGCGAATGTAAAGGGTAGTGGACGATTTCATAATCAGACTCCTGGCTATCGGACGATGATGATGTCGAACTTTGAGGACTGTGTCGATATCCACGTGCTTCGACTGGCTGGTCGAAACCGAGTACGTCCATCCATTTGGTCCTTGAGTTTGATCGATACATTGCTATAACTCGAGCAAGATTGGATAGTTGGGTAAGGCTGATATAGGAAGTGCCGTAAGTCTTTAGATCGTGATCGAACCTGTTCGGACACAGAGGAGGCTAGTGGTCAGATATATAGCATTCTCAAAGTTTCAATAAACGATAGCCTTGGCCTATGGAGAGAAACGGATGAATACGATGCCTGCATCTTCTGCTCGGACTGAAATCCAGAGGCTACTGTATAAGCCAACCTTGACCTGTCCAGTTCACTGGTCATGGTGCGCACATGCGACATGCAACATGTGTCCTAGGAGGTCGTGATAGCTGACAAAGCATCGGTGGATGAACGAGGGTGTGATGAATTCGCACATGATAAGCCGGTAGGGATTAGGCATGAAGGATTGTACAAGGGTCGTTTTGACTTCTCCTCGACTTGAGTGACTGCTCGATTTGAAACGGGAGAGCAGTTTGACAAAATGCAGGGAAGCAAGAGTGGCAATACTCAGAGGTTGAAGTCATTGGTAATACTCGTGGGAATGATTGCGTCTTGTATTCCCCTGCTTCCAGAGCCTCTCGAAACTTCTGACGCCATCCCTGTTAAAATCTTCTCAAGTACACAAACGGAACCCATAACCATTTTATCACCACAAAAATCGGTAAGTGTTCGAGCCATCAGGGCTTGACTGGTCCGACAAATAATTGGAAGAGCATCTGAAATGCGGAAGTGCCAATCTGCCATTGAGCTTTGACTTCAAACTCGTCCTTCCACACACCTCTCTTCCCCGGATTTAATGTACAAGTTGTTCGCGGGGTTGCGGGGTAATCACACTGCTGAACCATCAAGAGACAAGCCCACCAATTGAGGATTCTGCCAACACTGCCTCGAAGGTGGTGTCTAGCAGATGATCCAGAATAACTTGGAAAATGCACAAAAATTCTGCAATGTGTGTGAGGAGAAAGTCTCAGCAGAGTGAATATAAAGAAATACAGACAGAAATCCCACAAGTAAGGCACGATTGCTAACTTGGAAATATGAGATATGTTCCCCAACATGGCGAACGTCAGTCCATGGAGGATATGGGATCCCATAGTTGACCTCGGATCAAAAGCCATGGACAGAGCGCTCGCTACTGAATGGCTTTATCGGATATGCCAAAGATGGGGTATTTGCGTCAGGTTTGCATTGTGAACTAACCAGATTGTCGTAGTCTCGAAATGATAACGCAAGATCGCCTACCTTAACAATAGCAGGTCTTTTAATGAACAAGACTTGATCCGCAAAATATGCCCTGGTTCTCTTTCGAATAACACTACAACACATACTACCACCGCTATTGACGAAACCTGTCATCCTCAACCATGATGTATGAGAATAATCTGTTAAAAAAAGCGGCTGCTGGTGACGTTTGTAGTGTGAGGCTCATACCCGAGACTTTTTTGAACTCCGTAAAGCTGACGATGAGATGAAAGGCTTTGGGCATAAGACTTGTCGCCGGAGGAGAGATCGTACAGATTGCCAAAGGAGCCGGTTATGACTCATTATTTATTGACACCGAGCATACCTGCCTCACCATTCGTGATGTCGGACAGTGAGTGTTCTCCGGGTTCTTTCTTCCCCTTCGAGTGTGTCTGAGGATGATTGAGGCCCTCCTCCCAAGTCAGAGTCTCCACTCATGTCTTATCTTCTTACTCTAAATACTTTCCAAATTAGGCAATGCTGACTCCAAGTTTCTCTAGACTATGTATCACCGCGCTTTTGGCAGGCGTGACACCTTTCGTGCGTGTTCCTCATCAGTGTGGTGACGGACAGATTCAAAGAGTCCTCGATGCTGGGGCCATGGGAGTAATAATTCCCCATATCCATACCCCAGGTAAGCAGTGCCTTACACAATTTAACCCTTTTTCTCTGATCCATAGATAGCGGATGCTCAGAAAGCTATCAATGTCTCGAAATATGCTCCACTAGGAAAACGATCGTTCACTGGCATGCTTCCTCATTTCGACCTACAATCAGTGTCGACTGATGACACAGTTCGTCTGCTCAATGCCTCTGGCTCTACCGTGTTCATCATGGTGGAGACGGCTGACGCTCTTGCCTGTGTGGACGAATTGGCAGCTCTTCCTGGCTGTGATGTGCTCATGGTCGGTGCAAATGATCTAGCATTGGAAATTGGAACAATGGGCGACTGGGACCATCCAGACTTCATCGAGGCTCTCCGCAAGGTTGGCGAGGCAGCGAAGAAACATGGGAAAATCTTTGGTATCGCCGGTTTATATACACGTCCCGACATCCTCAACAAGGTGGTAAATGAGTTTGGTGCAAGGTGGGTTGTTGGTGCAAATGATGCTGGTCTGCTAAACGGCGCCGCCAAAGCAAATAGTGCGCTGATCAGGTCGATACAAAAGGTTTGAGGAGCAATTCCATTCAACCTATTTGTCCTAGTTAAGAAACCTTATTTAAACTATACTCTTATCGTCTCTATCTCCTATATTAACTTTTAGTTCGAGGCTCTAGCTTTGAGCTTCAAAAGTACCTACGGAGTATGTCGTAGCCGCGTAAACTTCGGTAATGTTGCGCCACTTGTAGGATTCGGGTCTGATCTCCAAGAGCTGAATAATGCTTGTTTGAATTTATCGTACTTTCCTTCTTTTGGACCGCACTGTGAGCCTTGCAAGACGCCACCATTTTCATCCATTGGCAGACAAAAGCCGACGCGGAGCTCGTACCATGTTGTGACAACGAGGGAAGTTGACTTAGACCGAGTTGATCTATGACAAAAGTACATAGGAGAGGGAGAGGCGCAACAGTCAACAACGGTTTCTGTCTTCATCTTCTGGTAGACGGTTCACAAAAGAGGTTTTAATGTTTAAAGAGTATGCTTGTCTACCGCTGTCCGTTTCTTCTGGTCGTCATTTGCGCGTGTTTTGGTTTCGATACTTCAGCTGCGGGCGGACGGGTGCACCCTCTTTCAGCCCCGAACCTGTACATCCTATGAACGGCAGCAGGTGGCAGGAATAATGGGTCGACAAAAGGAGGCCTATGGGCCACAGACCTATTTCTAGTATTGTGAGGCTGATTTCCCAGTCAATGTGCCGCTATGTCGGTGTAGCATGCGGTGCACCTTTGGAAATGCGATTTTCCCTTCCCTGAGGATTTCCATCGCTGGATATCAAGTCGAAGTCGTCTTACCGCGGGAGATCATGTAAAGAGTCTCTTCTATTCACAATATGCCTTTCGATTTCGATAATTATCACTCAAAATGCGAAAACCTTTCTCCTGAGCAGCTTCACCGAGAGTGGGAGAACTACACACGTCAAATTTCGGGAGGTGCTACATCTACAGCCACAGCAGTCTTGTTTTCTCCTTTAACTGCTGGAATTTCGCTTATTGGTCTCGGGCTATCAGCTCCTCGTGTACACAATGCTCGAAAGAAGCGAGCTATTATTGAGGCAAAGCTCGAAACTCATGGACAAACTCCGAACACTAGGAAGCGAGATGTGATCGCTCCGGTGGCAATATCTGGGACTATTGGTGGCTTGACTTTAGGTCTTGCTGGTCCTGGTGCTGACATTATTGCTGGCGAAGCTGCTGGGAAGGGGGCAGAATATGCTGCTGCACATGTTGTTTTGGATGCTACAGGTGCAGTTATCGAAAATAAACACGATGGACACTCCAAAAAGAAGGCAGATCAGAGAATGACGGTACAGTATCAGAATTTTCAGAAACAATTCATCAAGGAACAAGCAGCACAGGGCATCTACCTACAGCCAAAGCCTCTTGGCTACCAACCAGGGCAGCAGAAATATCCAGGTCAGCAAGAACTACAGCAACTAGGAACCCAAACATATCAGCCATTGCCGCCGCCACAAGATCAAAAGTACGAATATGTGCCAGTCCCGGCTGCTCCAAATAGCAACATCTCTTACCAGCCGGCGTCTCATCAACAGAATTTCGTCCCCGAAGGACATCCACCCCCACCGATTGCATATCAGCAAATACCTTCATATTATCCTCTCCAAGGCTCAGGACCGCCCAAACTTGCCCCCAATACATTCGTACAAAATACGGTGCAAAGAAACTCTATGCATCAGCCTGCACCTCAAGCACATACTTCTCCATGCCCTACACAATTGCCTGTTTATTCGCAGGTGCCGAATGCTTTAGCTCGTCAAGCCCCAACTTCGAATTCGCAGCCAGTCTCTTCTTTCGTAGAGATCATACCTGCCTCAGTCCAAACTCCAATCTATTCCTCCATTCCAGACTGCAAACCATCTATAGTTGACTTTCCGCTGTAAGCCAAACATCTAATAGCTATCTTTATAGCCTTGCTGACCTGTTCGCAGCGACGTCTTTGAGCTTCCTGCAGATTTGGTCACTACTGCGGTGCTCGATGATGATGATTCAGTCCCTGCGACTCTCAACATGGAAGACGAGATACTAATTTTGAAGGCACGTATCTTGCAAATGGAAATCGAGAAAAGAGGAGGTGTCATAGACATCGCCCCTGCTAGAGACCAATGTGAGGAGCCACACGAGTCAAAAGTCGTCAACCAGGATACTGAGAATGCATCTCCTGCTCCTGCTACGGATGTGATGGATCTACCACAGCATCTAGTCAGCTGTACTGAACAGAACTTTTCGACTGAAATTGTGACCACGGAACAAACTCAGCAGTCGCCACCGAGCGCTTCTGTCAATGTAGAAGACCTCATTGAGTACCAGACGACACAAATCGAGATCAAAGTTCCGATTGAATCAGACCAAGATCTATGTGATTTCGAGCCTTTGTCGTTTTATCCACCACCTCCTACATCGCCAGCGCCGCCGCCGAATTTGCTTACAGATGTACCAATTCTCCAGACAATAGCTCAAGGAATCCCGACTGTCCTGGCTCAAACTACTTCGGAATCATTGGAATCTTCTCAAGTCGAGAACTACTCTATGGCCAGCGATCTAGCAAACCCAGTCCAAGTTCTACCGATTCGCCAGCAAAATTCTCCTTTGCCTGCCCCAGATTTTGATCAACAACAGCCAGTCCATCGACATGCGTCTCTCACTCCCAACTACGAAAGTAGATTCTCGGTATCGGAAAAGCTACCTCCGCCACTTCCGTCTCGGCCACAAAGCCAGGTCTTTCAAACCCCTCCAGCTCTTCAGCAGGAGCAGCAGTACTCGGCTCCACCTCAGATAGGAGCTCCAAAAATTCCGCCAACAAACTTAAACCAGAATCAATGGGTGCCGCAACCGAGCGGTGTCCTTTTTGGATACAATCCACAAACATACTCGCCTACATCTCCTCAGACCCAAGAGCAAGCACAAGTGCCTGCTCCAAAACCACAGAGTGGTTACCAGCCTCTGTCATTTCCAGCGTCTCAGAACGCTGCTCCAACCCATCAGTACCAGCTTCAGCATCAGCACTCTTATCCACCTCCACCACCGCCGCCAAAGCCTCAGCAACAACGCCCAGCACTAAAAACGAGACCACAGAGTATGTATCAGCCCCAATACGAAGCACCAGCTATAGAAAATGCTGTTTTAGCACCACCCCAACGACAACAACAACAACAACCAGCAGCTAATACCCGCCCGCAAAGTGTATATCAATCATATTACCTACCGTCAGTTGAAGTTTCTGGACCGCTAGTACAGCAGCACCAACAAGCACCCACTGCACGACCACAAAGTGTCTACCAACGTCTCCAGTTTGGCTCCAACCAAATACTAGCACAAGCACACATACCTTCACCAATAACCCAACATCAGCAACCAGCGTACATTCAACCCTCCAAAGCTTCTCCTATTCCTCGCCAAGATAGTGGCTACTGCTCTATACCGCCCTCACGTCACGCTTCCTCTACAACCTCCTTCACCATATCCACAGCATCATCACCATCACCATTCACACCCTCTACATCCAGCTATAGTACTCCCCAAATTCTATCTCCGCAGTCCACAGGGAGTATATATCAAGGGCGTAGTAATTCAATCAGTACAATGGGGATAGGCTCACCAGTATCACCGCAGTCACAACCACAACAACAGCCATATTTCCCACCTCCGCCTGGATCTCGTCCACCTATACAGAAACAGCCTGCTCCTCCTGTTCAGAATGATTACTTCGGATCGAAAGTTGGAGGGTACAGTAACACCGTAGGGATGCAACTACAGCCACAGCAGTACAACCAGACCCAGAACCAGAGTCAGAACCAGCAACCAGCTCCGAACTATGCACACCAAGGAGGGCCAAATCAAGGCTGGCAATGGGGAATGCCAGCCCCACAACCAAATTACGGCGCTCCGCCGCCTATTCCTCAGCCCTGGAAATAATAGTACAAGTCTGATATGCTGTCAAGAGAAAGTCCGGCGCTCTAGTTTACTGCAATGGCATGTGAGGGAACATGAGCACGTGAGGAACGTATAAGTGGTACGTGAAAAGTAAAGAGCTTTGAAAAGTAGCCAATGAGGTGGTCATCTGATGTACGAAGGAACGATGATCTCGATGAGCGTTTGCAAAATCTATGTCAACTTGCAAAGAATTCAATAATGAGGGCGTTTGACTCGCTGAAATGGTGTCCTTGTCTTCTATCCATTGTTGTTTTGTTTTCGCTGTCAGAGCTAAGCGAGGCGCTTATTCGCATGGGTTCGAGGGATAAGGTAGGTACACACGCTATTAGGAAACCGGTGGCGGGCACGGACAGTAGGAAGCGCAAATATGGCAACTTGGGGGCTTTTATTTCGGGAGTCAAAACCGTCAGACATTTCGTGGCTTCACTGTGACAATCAAACAATGTTCTGGAATTGTTTCATGATATTTATCTCCTTGCCAAACAGTTTTAGCACATCTTTCGTAGATATTGTCAGTTGCGTCCGGATGAACTGATTTTTATTCCTAATGATGGCCGACAGATGAGGCATGGATGCATACAATAAATCTCGACACATCGATTATCTATCATGGAAAGGACTGCTCATCCTTGAGAAAGAAGCCTGCCTAACAGGGTACGGCCACATGTTACAAGATAGAATTATCCCCGAATACGGATCACACGCATGTTTCTCGTAGGGAGTTTTTGGAAGAAAGGCCTCATTTTACATGTCCCCTTGAAGAACATGATGTGCCACATGGTATCAAAACATTCCCAGTAACTCTAACCCAGCCTGCCAAGCACGTACGCCGCCCGGTTGAATGAGCAAAAGAGGCGCAAATTCGAAATTCGCACATGACGAGAAGGCCGTATCCATCCAATCATCCAGAATCGCATCGGGGATCTGATTCTACTTCTTCTCCTCGAAGTAGAACTTTCCTAATCCAGCTTCATCAGGGCTCCCGAGCGGTCTTCGAGACTCCCCACCATCAAGTCTATCCCGCATAATTCTTTCAGCAGCCTGGACGCCAGCGCCCTCGCCAGCCAATCTATTCCCATCCACATAGCCTCCTTGCTGCGGGGTCTCGCCAGGAGTACTTGCACCACTACTTTGAACTTGGCTTGCGAGTGCACTTCTTCCCACAGCAGGGCTAGCAACCATATCTCTCCGGCTATAGATAGGTCCACTGACTGTACTATTCGCGCCCTCTCCAAAGCCAACCAAACTAGCATCATCGCTCATACCATCCATATCCTCATCCATCGCACTAGCAGAGAAGCGATCCCGGTCATCGATATCCCTATAATGAGCATCCATGCTCATCTGATCCTCATCGCCAGCTTCAGTCGGACCCTTTGTGCTCCCACTTGCCCAAGTCGTTGTGCGACCTCCTGCTGACCCAGTCGCAGAGGCAGATCCTACAGTTGACATCTTGGTCGTATAGACTGGGTTACCGTTTTGGTCGAAGTAGCCTGGGATCTGGCCCGCTGTAGGACCAGCTGCTGTTCCGCCTTGTTGGTTCTGGTTTGGACGGGCCGTAGATACACGTTCTAAGCCAGCGAGAAAGGAGATGCGGTCTGCACGCTCTCGCTCGGCTTCGTTACTCGAGTTTGTGTGCCGGTTGCTGTGGCTTGTGTGTGGGAATGCGGAACCTCGATGGCCGTCTTTGATGGCTGTTGTTGAAAGGGCGGAGAGGGAGGTTGTGGTTGAATTTGGAGTACCGCTGTCTGGATTAGTATCGTTTTGATGAAAAGTGTACCCAAGGAGAGCTTACGGCATCTCAGTTGGAGTATCGGGGTTTGAGGGAGGCTCTGGCATGCCTATTAAAGTAGGAGTTGGCATTATGCTGGATCTAATGGGTTAGACGAAGTAGAGGTTTCTGTTTGTCGGATAGTTGTAACAATCGTAGGTATTGTTGCGTAGGTCGTATCAAGAGACTCGAAGGGAGAATTTGTAGACTGCCGCGGAGAAGACTGTGACGGTTCTTGAGGTAGTATGAGCTCTTCTGGTGGATGAAGGCTTACAGTAGAAGTTGAAGTAGAGTTTGCTAGATGCTGAGGTTGATTCTATGTTGTTGCTTTCTTAGGTAGACGCCCTTGGACAGGAGCTCAATCTCGACGTTCAACTCATGCGGGGCCAAGCATAGTGACGTACCGCTATCATGCGCCATCCCGCATGAAGTAGTAGCTCACTTCTCCCCCACACTTATTTGCTTACAAGTGCAACCCTCGAATATACGCCAAGGCCCGCCGGCATAACCCCTTTGTTCCTGACAGCGGCGACCTAAAAGATGGTTCTGTATGACGAATATCAAAGCCATAGGTAGGTAACCTGAATGCTGGTAGATGGTAAGATATTAGGTACCTCCCCAAGTCACGTAAGGTAAAGTGTACAAACAGTTTCTGTAATCACGATTTTACTTAGACGAGTATGACCTAGGTAACTAGGTTCCTCGAGATATTGGGACCTGTGCGATGGAAGTTTGAGAAGCGTGTCTGAGAGACGATAGCTCTGGATGAAGAAAGCTTGGATGGTGTAGCAGCACACAGCAGATGGAGGGTCGATATCAGATCCACATGAGCATTCTTTCATACCATAATGGAACAGCTACCTGTAAGCTATCTACTTGACACTAGCTTTATTCTGAAGTGACCAAATAAGTGCTGTAGGGTGGTCTTCATATTTGAAAAAAGCTCGCTCTTCTGAGCCTTGAAATGCCATAATCTCTAGAGTACTTTTACATCTACACACTATGCTCAGATGTCCTTGTGTTACACGCTTATCTTCAGGCCCTTCCCTGTAAGTCTTCTTTGCAAGATCGTAGGATAGTGAGCAAGGAAAGCGAGGTAGTAGTAGACCCTTGCGATCCCACGACTTTAGTAGAGTGCAAGAATGAAGTAAGTGATATTGGCAATCTGAAGACTCTCTATTGTTACAAAAACACGCAATTTTCACTACCTGGAGTTCGTCCATGTGCGTAAGTAATCACCACTGCCAAGCACCTTCTGTGCTTGAGCATCCAGAGACCAGTAGTCGTCCGCCCAAGATACAACGCCGTCGCAAAACACATGCCATAGCAAGCTCAACACTTGAGCTTGTACAACGGCAAAGAAATATATCCAGTCATCCGAAACTCCAGGCGCTATCCGACTCCCCTACCTACTGCTCCTCTCAAGTATTGGCTGCAACAGGATTGCTTCCATTGACTTGACCACCCCTGGAAGGAGAGCCCATAGCAGACTGAGCTGCAATCCGAGCCCTCTGCTGAGTCTCCTGTTGGGCATCTAAGTTTGCCCTTTGTTGCGCCATGATTTCCAATTGTGCAGCATTAGAATGATGCGAAACATATCCCGTTGGTGTTTGTGTTTGGTTCTGGGATTGGGATGGGGGAATGTATTGCTGCTGCGAAGCTGGACGTGGAGTTGATCCATTCATCAGAGGGCCTTGGTTCACTCCATTTTGGAGGTATGGTCGATTATTTTGTGGCATTGACGCATTTGGCGTCGAATAGCTGGGTCGAGGCTGAGTATTCTGAGGCTGAGGGCTGTACATCTTCTGTGGCGATGCCTGTCGGTTGAAATTGGACCCGTTAGCATACTGGTATCCCATCCCGTTAGCAGCTGTCGGCGCTTGGTGAGCATAACCTGGTTGTTGAGGTTGTCCAGTATAACGGCCATTCATATTCGACGCTTGCGACGTCGATTGCGACATGTGCTGTGGGAAACCTTGGCTTGGGGGACGCATGTAATTCGAGGCAGGTGTCTGTTGATATTGTTGGTTGGATGGTGTATATGGCTGTTGAACAGGTCTTGGGGCTTGGTGTGAATATGTCGGAGTCCCATAAGATTGGCCGCTACGGTACGGTGCGTTTCCGGCCGGTCTTTGGAGTTGTTGGTACGGAGCCGGAGATGGCACAGCTGGTCTCTGCATGTTGACGTTGCTTGAGGGTGGCCGAATGGGGGTCTGGCTAGCACCATAATATTGCTGTGTTGGGGCTTGGACGGGTCGTGGGGCGGAATATTGATTGCCATAAAGCGAGGATGAGTTACTGCGGTGCACCTGTGTGGGAGCTGCAGGACGTGGAGCTGTGGACGCGGCGTTCATAGCCACAACCTTCGCCCTCGATGCAGCTTCGTCTTCTTCCATGACACCCTTGTAGTCATTGGTTTGGATCTCGATCTTGGTGCTGATGCTAAGCTCTGCCAAGCGATCAGAATCGAGCTTAGCAACGGCGTAGGGGGGTAGAGTTGCGATCATTATAGTCAACTGAGATTTCAGAATTTCGTAAGTTGCTTGCTCATGCTCGCTTGGCTCCGATGGAGTTCCAAGAGCAGTGGTGTCAGAGGCAGATAATAGTCCTGCGGGTCGATTTGACGAATTCAAAGACAGGTGACGGATACGCTGATATGAGTTCAACGTCTCCAGAAGGTCGGATATGCCTTCAAGAATCTCTTCAACGTCCTTTTCTTCCGCAGACTTCTCAGGTTCAGCTTCTGAATTGGCCATGTTGGGGTCTATGGCATCGTTCTCGATTTCCGCTGCACACTTCTCAAACATGATAAGTTCTTCATCCATCTCAATCTTACATGCTGGTGTTGAAGTTATGGTGTCCTCCTCGTCAGTCCAGCTTTCTACGAGCTTTCCAAAGTTCTTTTGGCCAACTTGCTGCCACCAGAGTCGGTTCATGACCCCCGCCGGCACAACTGCCGCCGAGTCATCCCTTGTTGGAGCAAAACTTGAATACGCGCCACGAAATAAAGCATCGAGTTTAGATGCTTCGGACTCTGCAGGTTCAGCCTCAACAGAGGGCGGCTTAGACACCACAAGACTCAAAGCCCTCTCTCGCTGCTTTCGCTTCATGCCTTGTTGTGGGGGCGATGCATTGCTGTAGTCAAGCCACTGTCCCGTCGAGATAGACTGCTTAGAATAGCTTGCGCTTCTCGAAACCGGGTCATTGGAAGCTGGCTGGTACCAGCCTACGGTCGAGGAGCGTGTAGTGGCAGTCTTGGAAGGCTTTGGTGGTTGTAAAGATGGTACACTTGACGGAGTTGGAAAGACCTCGCCCAAGGTAAGGACCCGCTTCTTCTCGTCGATCACGCCAGTAGCTTGGATTGGGACAATCTGAGTGGTTGTAGTTCCATTGGGGAGCCCTGCTTCACGAATGGTCTGAAAGATCTTTTTATCCTCCCCATCGATCTTGGTCGGAATCTGGAAACTGGAGAACAATTGCTTATTGCCTTGCGCATTTCCATAGAAGGTCAGGACCGTTCGATTATCACCTGAGCTGGCATTAATCTGTGTAATCGCGTTTGATCCCGAGCCGCTATTGGCCCCAGGTCTAGTATTGCTATTTCCACCATTGCCGCCCGTCGAAGCCAGCTCTCTGCGGATCAATTCGTGCGCGCGCTCCTTGAATGCTTCAGCTTTGACGGATAATTCCGACTGACTCGCAGATACGGGAATATACTGGTTCCGGGCCGCACCATTAGGAAGCTGGAGCTTGTCCTTGATGTCAGCAACTGCTGCATCGATATCCTCAAGGACGTCCTTGACATTGCTGTACACATTGGTGGATAGTCGTGTTAGGATCGTCGACGAGGTTTCGCTATCCTCGTCTGACTTCTGGCGCTTCGCATGCGGACCTGATGATGAAGGACGCTGTGGCAGTGATCGTGCTAATATAGAGGGGTTTGTATCGTCGCTATTGTATCATTAGTATTTGTGGTACGCAGTGGTATTTTAAGCTGGTGGAAGGCAGAAGGCCAAAGTATGTTTCAAACATGCGCATCTGGGAATAGGGCATCGACTTACGCCTTCAATACATCAATAAGATCTCGGATCATGGCTTGCGCCCTTTCAGTGTGTTGTTCTGTCGCTTCTGGGCTTTTCAACTGTTGCGTATCGTTCTGAGTATTGGGGACCCCAATCACGTCGTCGCGCTTTCTTTTCGCAGAGAGGGATGCATTTGAAGTAGTGTCTTGGGACTCAGGGGGCGGGGCGGGAGTCATGACCCCATTCATAGAAGTCATGTTTAGGTTGTCGAAACTCGTAGAGATGCTCTCCGTGACTAC